>JAODAL010048315.1:0-29123 GCA_025379985.1 Phyllomedusa bahiana | reverse complement strand
CGAGGAAGGGCGGACCCACAGGGGGAGACAAGGGGGCCAGCGAAAAAGGGGAGCCAAGGAGGAACACGGGCCGAGCATACGGCGGACCAAGGGGGAGACAAGGGGCCGAGCGTAGGCGGACCCACAGGGAGGAACACGGGCCGAGCGATACGGCGGACCCACAGGGGGGAGACAAGGGGGGCCGAGCGATACGGGGGAGCCACGGGAGGAGACTTGGGGCCGGCGATAGGGGGCGGACCACAGGGGGGGAAACGGGGCCGAGCGATACGGCGAGCCACAGGGAAGACTTGGGGGCCGACGATAGGGCGGAGCCACAGGGGGGAGACAAGGGCCGAGCGATACCGGGGAAAAAGCCACAGGGAGGAGACAAGGGGCCGAGCGATACGGCGGAGCCAGGGGCCGAGCGATACGGCGGAGCCACAGGGAGGAGACAAGGGGCCGAGCGATACGGCGGAGCCACAGGGAGGAGACAAGGGGCCGAGCGATACGGCGGAGCACAGGAAGGAGAAAAGGGGGCCGAGCAAATAAGGGGGGGAGCCCCAGGGAGGAGCAAGGGCCGAGCGATACGGCGGAGCCACAGGGGGAGACACGGGCCGAGCGATACGGGGGAGCCACGGGGAGAGACAAGGGGCCGACGAAAACGGCAGCCACAGGAGGAGACACGGGGCCGACGATACGGGGAGCCACAGGAGGAGACGGGGGCCCCCGAGCGATAAGGCGAGCCACAGGAGAGACACGGGGCCAGGCGATACGGCGGGAGCCAAAAGGGAGGAGGACAAGGGGCCGAGCGATACGGGGGAGCCACAGGGAGGAGAAAAAGGGGCCGAGCGAAAACGGCGGAGCCACAGGGAGGAGATTTGGGGGGCCGAGCGATAGGGCGGAGCCACAGGGAGGAGACTTGGGGCCGAGCGATACGGCGGAGCCACAGGGAGGAGACATGGGGCCGAGCGATACGGCGGAGCCACAGGGAGGAGAAAAGGGGCCGAGCGATACGGCGGAGCCACAGGGAGGAGACAAGGGGCCGAGCGATACGGCGGAGCCACAGGGAGGAGACAAGGGGCCGAGCGATACGGCGGAGCCACAGGGAGGAGACAAGGGGCCGAGCGATACGGCGGAGCCACAGTGAGGAGACATGGGGCCTAGCGATACGGCGGTGCCACAGGTAGGAGACACGGGGCCGAGCGATGCGGCGGGGCCACAGGAAGGAGACACGGGGCCGAGCGATGCGGCGGGGCCACAGGAAGGAGACACGGGGCCGAGCGATACGGCGGGGCCACAGGAAGGAGACACGGGGCCGAGCGATACGGCGGTGCCACAGGGAGGAGACACGGGGCCGAGCGATACGGCGGAGCCACAGGGGGAAGACAAGGGGCCGAGCGATACGGCGGAGCCACAGGGGGAAGACAAGGGGCCGAGCGATACGGCGGGGCCACAGGAAGGAGACACGGGGCCGAGCGAAGCGGCGGGGCCACAGGAAGGAGACACGGGGCCGAGCGATACGGCGGGGCCACAGGAAGGAGACACGGGGCCGAGCGATACGGCGGGGCCACAGGAAGGAGACACGGGGCCAAGCGATACGGCGGGGCCACAGGAAGGAGACACGGGGCCGAGCGATAAGCAGGGGCAACAGGAAGGATACACGGGTCCGAGCGACACGGCGGGGCCACAGGAAGGAGACACGGGGCCGAGCGATACTGCGGGGCCACAGGAAGGAGACACGGGGCCGAGCGATACGGCAGGACCACTGTGCAGATAACCGCTCCAGCTCTGCTAAATGTAACACACCGTATAATTATACTGTCCATGTAACCGCTCCAGCTCTGCTACATGTAACACACGGTATAATAGCACTGTATTACCTTACAGTGTTAGAATTCGGTGTGTTACATGTAGCAGAGCTGGAGCGGTTACCTGCACTGTATTATACGGTGTGTTACATGTAGCAGAGCTGGAGTGGTTACCTGTACAGTATAATTATACGGTGTGTTACATGTAGCAGAGCTGGAGCGGTTACCTACACTGTATTATACGGTGTGTTACATGTAGCAGAGCTGGAGCGGTTACCTGCACTGTATTATACGGTGTGTTACATGTAGCAGAGCTGGAGTGGTTACTTGCACAGTAACATACCATATAATGACACTATTAATAACCCATCCCAGGTAAGAGCTCAGCTTTCTCAGTAATGGGCGGCCCTGCTGCTCCGGTCGCAGGTAAGTCCTCAGCCTCTGGCGGGTTCCCAGTTGCTGAGTGATTTATTACATAACGAGCTGCTGGAGCGATCAGGGCCCTGGGGGAGCGATCTCCAAAACGGCTCCATCCCACAATCCTGTATCAAGCACTGAACCTATTCCAGCTAATGGTGGGGGAGCTCAGTGGGGGTTCCGAGGCGGCTCTAACGTCTGTGACTGTCAGTGCATTGTCACCGGCGAGGTCCGGGCAGATGTGCGGACGGGTTCCCTCTACCCTGTCCCCAACAGTGGTCACTGCAACCCCATGTGGCAGCGCGGGCACCACAACCCCGGCACCCTGACAAAATGGAGCCCCTGGGGAGACAGTAAAGCAAATCTGCTGCTCCAGGGCCCGGGGCCACTGACATCCTCTGGGGGGACAGGTTCTGCCACATTTCTGTGTCTGCCGACATCAAAGACGACCTGAAGCTGCCGTCAATGATTGACAGACGACCCACAAGCATCGGGGGCGCCCATCTGTGGAGCCATCGCATAGTCCATCCCCATAGTGCACCCTCATAATGCGGCACTAAAGGGGACAGGCGCCCCCGGCGCGCGGCCCCCTCCTCGGGTCACTGGACCTCTTCGCCCGTCCGACTGACTCAGGATCAGTACAGGATAAGTAATGTATGTACACAGTGACTGCACCAGCAGAATAGTGAGCGCAGCTCTGCAGGATAATACAGGAGGTAACTCAGGATCAGTCAGGAAAAAGTAATGAAATGTACAGTGACGCACCAGCAGAATAGTGACCCAGCTCGGGAGGATATTACAGGATGTAACATCAGGAATCAAGTACAGGATAGAAAATGTATGTAACACAGTGACTGCAGCAGCAGAATAGTGAGGCGCAGCTCTTGGCAGGATAATACATGAGGTAACTCGGGAAATCAGTACAGGATAAAGTAATGTATGTACACAGTGACTGCACCAGCAGAAATAGTGAGTGCAGCTCTGTAGGAAAAATACAGGTTTGTAACTCAGGAATCAGAAACAGGATAAGTAATGTATGTACACAAATGACTACACCAGCAGAAGATGAGTGCAGCTCTGGAGGATAATAAAGGATGTAACTCAGGAACGATACAGGATAAGTAATGTATGTACCCCAGTGACTGAAACCACAGAAAGTGAGTCCCAGCTCTGTGGGATAATACAGGATGTAACTCGGGAAATCAGTAAAAGGATAAGTAATGATGTCAGTGACTGCACCACAAATAGTAAGTGCAGCTCTGGAGTATAATAAAAGAATGTAACTCAGTATCATTACAGGTTAAGTACAGTATTGACAGTGACTGCACCAGCAGAATAGTGAGCGCAGCTCTGGAGGATAATACAGGATGTAACTCAGGATCAGTACAGGATAAGTAATGTCTGTACAGTGACTCCTCCAGCAGAATAGTGAGCGCAGCTCTTTTAGTAAATACAGGATGTAACTCAGGATCAGTACAGGAAAAGTAATGAAAGTACAAGTGACTGCACCAGCAGAATAGTGAGCGCAGCTCTGGAGGATAATACAGGATGTAACTCAGGATCAGTACAGGATAAGTAATGTATGTACACAGTGAATGCACCAGCAGAATATTGAGCGCAGCTCTGTAGGATAAACGGGAAATATAACTCAGGATCAGTACAGGATAAGTAATGTATGTACATACTGCACCAGAAAGAAAAGTGAGTGCAGCTCTGTAGGATAATACAGGATAAACTCAGGACCCAGTACAGGATAATTTAATGTATGTACACAGTGACTGCCCCACAGAATATGAGGGCTGCTCTGGAGGATAAAACAGGATGTAACTCAGGATCAGTAAGGATAAGTAATGTATGTGCACAGTGACTGGCCACCAGCAGAAAAAGTGAGTGCAATCTCTGGGGGATAATGCAGGAATGTAACTCAGGATCAGTACAGGATAAGTAATGATGTGCACAGTGACTGCACCAGCAGAATAGTGGTGCAGCTCTGGGGGATAAAGCGGGATGTAACCGGATCAGTACAGGATAAGTAATGTATTTTCACGAGGTGACTGCACCAGCAGAATAGTGAGTGCAGCTCTGGAGGATAATACAGGAGAAACCCTCAGGATCAGTACAGGATAAGTAATGTAGTGCACAGGGCCCCTGCACCAGCAGAATAGTGAGTGCAGCTCTGGGGATAATGCAGGATGAAACTCAGGATCAGTACAGATAAGTAAATGTAGTGCACAGTGACTGCACCAGCAGAATAGTGAGTTGCAGCTCTGGAGGATAATACAGGATGTAACCAGACAGTACGGGATAAGTAATGTATGTACACAGTGACGCACCAGCAGAATAGGAGCGCAGCTCTGGGGGTATAATACAGGATGTAACTCAGGATCAGTACAGGATAAGTAATGTATGTACACGGTGACTGCACCAGCGAATAGTGAGGGGCAGCTCTGGAGGATAATACGGGATGTAACCCCAGGATCAGTACAGGATAAGTAATGAAATGTACAACGGTGACTGCACCAGCAGAATAGTGAGCGCAGCTCGGAGGATAATACAGGATGTAACTCAGGATCAGTACAGATAAGTAATGTATGAACAGTGACTGCACCCAGCAGAATAGTGAGTGCAGCTCGGGGGAAAAATACAGGATGTAACTCAGGATCAGTACAGGTAAGTAATGTATGTACACAGTGACTGCAGCAGCAAAATAGTGAGCGCAGCTCTGGAGGATAATACAGATGTAACTCAGGATCAGTACAGGATAAGTAAGTAATGTACACAGGATGACTGCACCAGCAGAAAAAGTGAGCGCACCTGGAGGGTAAAACGGGATGTAACTCAGGATCAATACAGGATAAGTCAGTATGTACAGTGACTTGCACCAGCAGAATAGTGAGTGCAGCTCTGGAGTATAATAAAAGGAGGTAACTCGGGAAATCAGTACAGGATAAAAATTTAAATTGTACAGTGACTGCACCAGCAGAATAGTGAGTGCAGCTCTGGAAAGATAATAACAGGATTAACTCAGGAGCAGTACAGGATAAGAAATTTGTATGTACAGTGACTGAAAACCAAACTGATTAGTGAGCGCAGCTCTGGGATAATACAGGATGTAACTCAGGATCAGTACAGGATAAGAAATTTGTATGTACAGTGACTGCACCATCTGAATATTGAGTTCAGCTCTGGAGTATTATACAGGATGTAACTCAGGATCAGTACAGGATAAGAAAATGTAATGTACTGACGCACCACAGAATAGTGATGCAGCTCTGGAGATAATACAGGATGTAACTCAGGATCAGTACAGGATAAGTAATGTATGTACAGTTACTGCACCACAGAATAGTGGCGAGCTCTGGAGTATAATACAGGATGAAACCCTCAGGATCAGTACAGGATAAAGTAATGTATGTACACCGGTAAACCTGCAACCACAGAAAAGTGAGCGCAGCTCTGGAGGAAATAAACAGGATGTAACCAGGATCATTAAAAGGATAAGTAATGGAAATGTACAACGTGACTGCACCAGCAGAATAGTGAGCCGCAGCCTGGGGGATAATACAGGATGTAATCAGGATCAGTACAGGATAAGTAATGTATGTACAGGTGACTGCACCAGCTGAATTAGTGAACCCCAGCTCTGTAGGATAATACAGTAAGTAACTCAGGATAAAGTACAGGATAAGTAATATGTTACAGTGACTGCACCAGCAAAAATAGTGACGCAGCTCTGGGGGGTAAAACAGGATGTAACCAGGATCAGTAACAGGAAAAGCCCATGTATGTACAGTGACTCTGCACCAGCAGCAATAAGTGAGAGTCGAGCTCTGGAGTTATAATACAGGATGTAAACCAGGATCAGTACAGGATAAGTAATGTATGTACAGCGGACTGAAACCAGCAGAATATGAGTGCAGCTCTGGAGGATAATACAGGATGTAACTCAGGAGCAGTAAAAGGATAATAATGTATGTACAGTGACTGCACCAGCTGATTAGTGGGGCGAAAGCTCTGGAGTAAAATACAGGATGTAACTCAGGAATAAAGCACAGGATAAGTAATGTATTTTACACAGTGACTGCACCACAGAATAGTTGAGCGCAGCTCTGGAGGGTAAAACAGATTAACTCAGGATCAGTACAGGATAAGTCATTATGTACAGTGACTGCACCAGCAGTATAGTGAGTGCAGCTCTGGAGGATAATACAGGAGTAACTCGGGATCTGTACAGGATAAGTAAAGTATGTACATGACTGCACCAGCAGAATAGTGAGCCAGCTCGGAGGTATAATACAGGATGTAACTCAGGATCAGTACAGGATATTTATGAAATTGTACAGTGACGCACCAGCAGAATAGTGAGCGCAGCTCTGAAGGAGAATACAGGATGTAACTCAGATCTTGTGTATACTCAGGTAAACACGTCAGATTCTGTGCATTTTGTATATCTGCCCATAAGTGACATTAGCCCAAAAAAAAAGTGTGGTGTGTGTTAAACGTATTCATCTGTTTCAGAACTGTATTGATGGCCGGACAGACTCCAGGAGGTCAGGGGTCAATTGCAGCCATTTCAAGTTTTGTTAAGCGTTCTTCCATGTGGGGACAGGTCAGCTCGGTTCCTGGAGTCGTCTAACTGGTTCCCGAGATCTGATAATTTTGTCTATTGATGTAACTGATCTCTATAAGGAGGCAGGGAAGGGGTTAAACGATGTGGTGCCGGAGCGGCCGGTCCTGGAGCGAGGACTTCCGCGCTGATTGTGAGATTAGGCGCAGGGGTGGTTGGCACAAGATCATGTTCCTTTCTATGGAGCTGGGAGGTCGGGCCCCACCCCGCCTTGCACTCATTCAGCTGCAGACAATGACAGAAAGTAGGACAAGGCCAGGACTCCTGATCAGTCATTAGGAACATCCCCCAAATCACACTGTACGGGATCAGCGGCGCCACCTACAGGCAATTTACAGCACAGGTCAGTGGCCCCTAATGACCAGACCGCTCCCAGGACCCGCTTCCTACAGAGAGGGGATCGGACCGAAAACCTGACGGGGCCGGATAGTCCTGGTAACATGTGAGATCAGCGCGGTGTCCTACCTGCCGGCCCCGGGACACGTGGATGTGAGAGGAGTGTGAGGAACGTCGTACCCAACACGAGACCCGAGCCGGGGACTCACCTTCCTCACGTCCGAGCTCTTTGGTTCTGTCGTCCACGTGATGATTCGGGAGACGGCGAGCCGCGTCTCGCTGGAGTTCACGAAGTCTGTGGGGTCCATCTGCCGGGCGAGCGACTCGATGTACTTCAGAATGGCAACTTTCACCTACAGGAGAGAGAAGAGAACACGGTCCAGCGGTCGGAGGTAAAGGGAGGAGGTCGGCGTCCGCAGACCACAATGCCAGACGAACGTGTCGCGTCAGCAGCACCAACCTTAAGGTTTGGGGTCTGAGTCTGATCCACGATGAATCGCATGAGAATGTTAAACTGCTGATCAAATGGAAAGGAGTCCCTGCGGAAACCAGAAAGCGAAGGTTACAGGACGCACAGCAATGGCGGAGCCGGCGCGTGGAGATCACCTCCCTGCATGATGAATAGACACTGGGGAGGATGCAGTGGAGACTGGCGCAGAACATGGCACCTCACTGGGACACAAACGCCTGCTGATGACGCCTACTAATGACAACAGGTGCACAGGGCTCTCCGCCGTGCCGCACAGATCTATGCCCAGGGCTCTCCGCCGTGCCGCACAGATCTATGCGGGAGGGCTCCGCCGTGCCGCACAGATCTAGGGGCAGGCTCTCCGCCGTGCCGCACAGATCTATGCGCAAGGGCTCTCCGCCGTGCCGCACAAGACTATTAGCGCCAGGCACTCTTCGCAGGACTCTCCGCCGTGCCGCACAGAAACTATGGGGCAGGACTCCCGCCCGTGCCGCACAGATCTATGCGGACATGACTCTCCCGCCGTGCCGCACAGATCTATGGGGCAGGACTCTCCGCCGTGCCGCACAGATCTATGCGCAGGGCTCTCCGCCGTGCCGCACAGATCTATGCGCAGGACTCTCCGCCGTGCCGCACAGATCTATGCGCAGGACTCTCCGCCGTGCCGCACAGATCTATGCGCAGGACTCTCCGCCGTGCCGCACAGATCTATGCGCAGGACTCTCCGCCGTGCCGCACAGATCTATGCGCAGGACTCTCCGCCGTGCCGCACAGATCTATGCGCAGGACTCTCCGCCGTGCCGCACAGATCTATGCGCAGGGGTCTCCGCCGTGCCGCACAGATCTATGCCCAGGGCTCTCCGCCGTGCCGCACAGATCTATGCCCAGGGCTCTCCGCCGTGCCGCACAGATCTACGCGCAGGACTCTCCGCCGTGCCGCACAGATCTATGCCCAGGACTCTCCGCCGTGCCGCACAGATCTATGCCCAGGACTCTCCGCCGTGCTGCACAGATCTATGCCCAGGGCTCTCCGCCGTGCCGCACAGATCTATGCCCAGGACTCTCCGCCGTGCTGCACAGATCTATGCCCAGGACTCTCCGCCGTGCCGCACAGATCTATGCGCAGGACTCTCCGCCGTGCCGCACAGATCTATGCGCAGGACTCTCCGCCGTGCCGCACAGATCTATGCGCAGGACTCTCCGCCGTGCCGCACAGATCTATGCGCAGGACTCTCCGCCGTGCCGCACAGATCTATGCGCAGGACTCTCCGCCGTGCCGCACAGATGTATGCGCAGGGCTATCCGCCGTGCCGCACAGATCTATGCGCAGGGCTCTCCGCCGCGCCGCACAGATCTATGCCCAGGACTCTCCGCCGTGCCGCACAGAATCTATGCGCAGGACTCTCCGCGTGCCGCACAGATCTATGCCCAGGACTCTCCGCCGTGCCGCACAGATCTATGCCCAGGACTCTCCGCCGTGCCGCACAGATCTACATCATCACCCTGCAGCGCACGCACGGCTCATTACACACCACAGCCGCCGTCATCCTCTTTGTGCTAGAGGCGAGGACTCCTGTCACAGGTGAAACGGTCAGTACAAGATGTTCCCAATAAACTCGTCTGGGAACGGCCGGCGCCGCTGTCATCACCTGGTGACATCCAAGGCTTTCTGCACTTTGGCCTGCACGGATCCCAGCAGGTCGGCGCCCATTTTCTTTAGAAGTTGTGTGAGTAGAATGAAGAGCCAATCCTGGAGATCATCCTTATGATGATGACGAAATCCACCAGTGTCTCCAGGAACATGCTGAACACCTGAGGCGAGAGAAGACTAGGAGTTACAGGGGCCACAAGAGACCCGGACGAGACATTACAGATGGGGGGCCGCTCAATACTGAGGAGATGGCAGCCGAGTGCGACCGACCTGCAGAGCGGCCTGCATATAAGAGGCTGGAGCCACAACCGGGGCCCCTCAAGTCTCTACATGCAACCCATCCAGCTAAGGTCAATGCCCCCCCCTGGTGCAGGATTTGGTCCTTTAATATACAGAAGTGCAAATTTTAGACCACATCGGGTCAGAGTTGAATGGATTTATACAGCTGTGTGTATATATATCCACTTCCAATAGCGGCTGTGTTAGTGTATATATATCTATATATCTATCAGTGCACAGGGAGCGCCCTCTAGTGGTGGCCGTACGTAAACTACACCCAAAGTTCGGGATATTTGGCTTTCGGGTGAAATTCATGGAAAACGTAAAATTTTCCGCCCCAGTGATATTTTCTCCTGTAGTCATTGAATTGCAGCAATGTGGAATTTCTTATCCCAAACAATCTAATAAAACAAAAGCCAACAACAGTGCGGGGTCTGCAGGATCCAACATGTCGGCGTCTCCATAATGTGTCCTAACAAATCATAACAGCTCGACAACCTCCTGCTGTTCACAAGTGCAGTCACTGACGGCGGAGGCTCCCACTCTTCTTGAAGGACCCCTCGGGTCATTGAGGTTCAGGGGGACAGGTTTTCTCCCCGAGATTTTGCTGACCCCACAGATTTAAAGAGGGTTGGGTCGGGAAAGTGCAGCCGCTCCATGTGAGGTCCCCCAGTGTCCACCAGCCGCTCCCTAATGATGCGACCTCGAGGAGCTGCAGCATTGTCCTCCATGAAGAGGTGTTGTTCATACAGAGGTGCAATGAGGGGGTAAGGGAGTTATCAGGTGTCCCCGACACTACATTTGTAGGGCAGCCATATGGTCTAGACACACCTGCCCCCACTGTAACATCACCACCTGCAAAGGGCCCCTTGCGGACGGCACAGCCCTCCCCCGCCGGTCCCTGCCCCGGTGATGCCCAGCGCTTCCCCCCGACGGTACCGACTTCGAGCACCATCCCCCCCGACCGGTTACCGGACCCGGCTATACACAGCTCTCCCTGATAGATTTAACCGGCTGATGCCGCGCTCTCTCGCCGGCCCCTGACTGGCTGATGCCAGCCCTCTCCCCGCCCGGTACCAACCCCGGTGATGATCGCGCTTCCCGACAGGAACCTGACCCCTGAGCTCGCGCTCTCTCTACCGCTACCTTTTCCCCGGGTGAGCCCAGCCTCCCCTGACCGATACCTGCCCCGGGTTGCACAGCGCTCTCCCTACAGTACCGCCCCGGCTGATCTCGCGTTTCCCCCAGGGGTAGCGGACCCCCTGATGCAAGTGCTCTTGACCGGTACCTGACCGGCTGAGCACAGCGCTCTCCCTGACCGGTACCTGCCCCGGTGATGCAGGTGCCTCTGCCCGGTACCTCCCGGTGATGCCCAGCGCTCTCCCTGACAGTACAAACCGGGCTATGCATCGGCTCCCCCTGCCCGGTACCTGACCCCTGTTGCACAGCACTCCCCCCGGCCCGGTACCTGCCCCGGCTGTGCCCGCGCTCTCCCTGACTAGTACTTGAACCGGCTGATGCATCGCGCTCCCCTACCGGTCCCTGACCCGGCTGATCCCAGCCTTCCTGACTATACTTGAACCCGGGTGATGCTCGCCTTTCCCTGCCCGGTACTGACCCGGCTATGCACAGCGTTTCCCCCGCCCGGTACTGACCCGGCTGATGCACAGCGCTCTCCCCCGCCCGGGACGCCCCGGGCATCCCCAGCGCTCCCCCTGACTAGTACTTTAAAACCGGCTGATGCATCGCGCCCCCCCCTGACGGTACCTACCCGGCTGATGCCCGCGCCCCCCTGACCGGTAGACCCGGTAGGCCAGCGTCTCCCCTGACGGTACCTGCCCCGGCTGATGCACGCGCCCCCCTCCCGGTACTACCCGGGCTGATGCACAGCGCTCCCCCCCGCCCGGTCATGACCCGGTGGCACAGGTTTCCCCCCCAGGTACAGACCCGGCGAGCACAGCGCTTCCTGACAGTATTAAACCGGCTGAGGCTCGCGCTCTCCCTGCCCATACCGACCTGGCTGATGCAACCCTCCCCCCGCCAGTACTTAAACCCGGGATCATCGCGCTCCCCCTGCCGGTACCTGACCCGGCGATGCAAAACGCTCTCCCTGACATATTTAAACCGCTGATGCATCGCGCTTTTCCCTGCCGGTACGCCCGGGCTGATGCACAACGCTCTCCCTGATAGTACTTGAACCGGTGATGCATCGCGCCTCTCTGACCGTACCTGACGGGCTGATGCACACCCCTCTCCCCGCCCGGACCTGACCCGGTGATGCATCGCGCTCTCTCTGACCGCTCCCTGACGGGCGATCCCCAGCGCTCTCCTGACCGGACCCCCCCCAGCGCTCTCCCTGACCTTTCCGACCGGGCTGATGCACGCGTCCCGCCCGGGTACCTGCCCCGGCTGGACAGCGCTTCCTCCGGTCCTGACCCCTGTGCACACGCTCCCCTGACTAGTACCGACCCGGGCTATGACACGCTCTCTGACGGTACCTGCCCCCGGTGATGCACGGCCTTCTCGCCCGGTACCTGCCCCGGCTGATGCACGGCTTTTCCCCCCGGTCCCGACCCGGCTGATCACGGCGCTCTCTTGCCCGGTACCTGACCCGGCGATGCCAGCGCCTCCCTGACTAGTACTTAAAACCGGCTGATCATCGCGCTCCCCCTGCCCGGTACCTGTTGGCTGATGCACGGCTCTCCCTGACTAGTATTGAACCGGTGTTCATCCGCTCCCCCTCCGTACCTCCCCAGCTGATGCACAGCCCCCTCCCCCGACTGTACTTAACCGGGCTGTGCATCGCGCTCTCCCTGCCAGACCTGACCCGGCTGATGCACAGGCTTCCGCCCGGTCCCCGACTGGCTGATACACGCGCTCTCCCTGACCGGTAGCTGACCCGGCTGATGCACAGCGCTCTCTCTGACCGCTACCTCCTGTCTGATACTCCCTCTCCAGACCGGTACTGCCCCCGGTATGCCAGTGCCTCTGCCCGGCCCCGACCCCGGCTGTCCCCAGCGCTCCCCCTGACTAGTACTTAAAACCGGCTGAGCATGCGCCCCCCTGCCCGGGGTCCTGCCGGCGATGCCCAGCGCCTCCCTCCGGTACCTGACCGGGCGATGCACACCTCCCCCTGACGGTACCTGCCCGGTATGCACAGCGTCCCCCTGAACCGGTACCGCCCCCGGGATGCACAGCCTCCCCACGGTACATGACCGGCTGATGCACAGCGTCTCCCCACCGGTACAAAACCCGGCGTACAGGCTCCCCCGACTAGTACTTAAAGGGGCTGAGGCATCGCGCTCTCCCTGCCGGTACCTGACCCCGATGCACAGCGCTTCCGACCGGTCCCGACCGGCGATGCACAGCGCTCTCCCTGACCGGTACCTCCCCGGCTGATGCCAGCGTCTCCCTGACTAGTACTTGCCCGGGAGGCACGCGCTCCCCCCTGACCAGCCCCGACCTGGTGATGCACACCCTCTCCCCAATAGTACTTGAACCGGCTGTGATCCGCTTCCTGCCCGGACCGCCCCGAGCACAAGCTCCCCCGACTAGTACTTAAACCCGGCTAAGCATCGCGCTCTCCTACGGTACCGACCCGGTGATGCCAACGCTCCCCCTGACTGATTGAACCGGCTATGCTCGCGCTTCCCTGGGAACCTGACCGGCTGATGCACAACGCCTCCCTGACTAGTACGAACCGGTGTGCATCGCCTCTCTCTGACCGCTACCTGACGGGCTGATGCCAGCCCTCCCCCGCCGGTACCTGCCCGGCTGATGCATCGCGCTCTCTCTGACCGCTACCTGACCGGGCTGATGCCCCGCTCCCCCGACGGTACCGCGCCCAGCGCTCTCCCTGACCGGGTCCCTGACCCGGCTGATGCACAGCGTCTCCCGACCGGTCCCAAACCGGGTGATGCACAGCGCTCTCCTGACCGGACCTGACCCGGCTGATGCACAGCGCTCCCCCTGATATCCCCTGCCCTGGGCACAGCGCTCTCTCTGACCGGTACCTGCCCCGGGTGTCAGGGCGCTTCTCTGACGGTACCTGACCCGGCGATCCGGCTCTCTCTTGCGGACCTGCCCGGTGATGCCGGCGCTCTCCTGACGGTCCCACCGGTGACACACGCCCCCTACTATACTTGAACGGCTGAGCATGCGCTCCCCCGACGTCCCTGATTTGGGTTTTATGCACAGCGTCTCCTGATAGTACTTGAACCGGCGATGCATCCGCTCTCCTGACCGCCTGACCCAGCTGATGCAACGCTCCCCCCTGACTAGTACTTGAACCGGGCTGAGGGCATCGCGCTCTCCCGACCAGTACCTGCCCCGGTGATGCACAGTGTCCCTGAGGGGTACCGGGACCTGGCTGTACACAGCTTCCCTGCCCGGTAGTGCCCCGGCTGATGCACAGGCTCTCTCTGACCGCTACCTGTGTCTGTACATCGCCTTCCCCATGACCGGTATGCCCGGCTGATGCACTTTGCTTCTGAGGTACCGACCCGGCTGATGCCCAGCGCTCTCCCGACAGTACTTGAACGGCTGAGCATGTGCTTCCCTGCCCGGTACCTGACCCGGCGATGCCAGCGCTCTCCCCCCCGGTACATGCCCCGGTATGCCAGCGCTCTCCCTGACTAGTACTTGAACCGGCTATGATCGCGCTCTCCCTGCCGACCTGCCCCGGCTGATCACACCCTCCCCCGCCCGGTCCCTGACCCCCTTGATGCCAGCGCTCCCCCTCCCCAGTCCTGCCCCGGGCTGAGAAAAGCCCCCCCGATAGTATTTGAAAGGCTGTGCACGCGCTCTCCCTGTCGGTAACTCCCGGGATACACACACTCTCCCTGCCCGGTATTGCCCCGGGCGATACCCACTCTCCCTGACCGGTATCTGACCCAGTGTTCCGGTTTCCCTGCCCGGGAAAAATGCCCCCGGGCTGATGCCAGCGCTCCCCCTGCCCGGTACCTCCCCGGGAGCACAGCGTTTCCCCCCTGATCGGAAATTGACCCCTGATACACAGCACCTCCCTGCCCGGGTATCTGCCCCAGCTGATGCACAGCTTTCTCCCCACCGGTAACTGCCAGGGGAGCACAGCGCCCCCCCTGCCCGCTACCTGACCCAGCTGATGCGGGGTCGCGGGGCATTGGTTACAATGAAACGCTCATCATCTGTGATGGAGCAAAGGAGCCACTTCTTCGCCTTTCTGTGACTCCTCCAGTCCCTGAACAATGCTGATGCACTAAGATTTTAAAGTCAGTGGCCATCCGTCTGAGAGCCTACCGCTTGAAGCCCGGCAATGGCGAGGTCCGCTGATCCTTGTAAGGGTTTCTTTTGGTTTTCCTGCCAATTTTAAAAGCGGGTGGGAGGCGGGTTTAACCCAATTCACATTTACCCAAAAAGTATTTGGGGGATTGGGATCAAAAACCGTTGGGAAATTTTTCCATTTAAGCCCCTGTTAGGGTATGTTTACCGATGTAAGCGGTGTCTAGGAGCTCGCACTGTTAGCCTACTCTTGCGGCGCAGGTGGCCGCCAGCCCCATAGACGCATTCACTTGTCACTTCTTCCTCTAGTAAAACGATTTTTTTTACATGGGGAGAGGAGGGAAATCCATATTCTCTATGAGAACATGGATTCCGTAATTTTGCCACACTGCCCCATAGAGCGCAAAAAACAACCAAAATCCGCCGAAATTTCCGTTGAACATACCCCCCGAGATATGCAAAATTTTCAAAAGTCCTGAAAAAACTAAAGTTGGACTGGATCTACAGGGAGAGAGGGGCACTTACCCCTCCTACGGGGGAAGCGGGCACTTAGCCCCTACGGGGGAGAGACGGGGCATTTACTGCCTCTACAGGGAGAGAGAGGGGGGTTTACTGCATTACAGGGGGGAGAGACGGGGATTTACGCCTCACGGGGAGAGACGGGGCATTTTATGCCTCTACGGGGGGAGAGGGCTTTTTCTGCCCCTTTGGGGGGGGAGAGGGGGGCATTTTCTGCCCAAGGAGAGAGGGGCATTTTTCTGCATCACAGGGAGAGACGGGCATTTACTGCCTCACAGGGGGGAAGGGGGGATTTATGCATCTACGGGGAGAGGGGCATTTTCTGCCTACAGGGGAGAGGGGGGATTTACTGCCTTACAAAGGGGGGAGGGGGCATTTACTGCCTCTAAGGGAGGACGGGGCTTTACTGCATCTCAGGGGGAGAACGGGGGTTTACTGTCTACAGGGGGAGACGGGGGTTTTCGCCTTACAGGGGAGAGACGGGGATTTACTGCCCCTACGGGGAGAAGGGGATTTACGCATTACGGGGGGGACGGGCATTTACTCCTTACAGGGGAAGACGGGCATTTTACTGCATTACGGGAGAGCGGGGGCATTTAAAAAATTTTCATCCTGCAATTTCCACCAAAAGCCAAATATGCCGAACTTTGTGTGAGTCGTGTGAATCAGTCCGCGGGGAGCGTCCTCTAGTGGTGGCCACAAGCCTCAGGATTTCGTCCTTTACCTCTATAACAATTTCTATATTGCGCTTTTACAGCTGCCAATCAGCTGAATGTCGGCCGTTACTTTAAATACATCCTCAGTTTCCTACAACTGATGTCATGTAATTCACTGGGGCTGATGTGTCCCCATAACCGGTTCCTGATTTGTATATCCCCACCACACAAGATTCCCCACACATCCTGCCCTCGTTCCCAGCTACACCCTAAAATGCAGCACATTGGTAATGGGAACTTAATCTGGAATATAACAGGAGCCAGTGATTGGCCAAACTCCAGGAAAACCCCGCAGCCACATCTGCAAAGAAAAAACACAAGTTGGGAGAATGATGGAGAATAAAAGAGGACACTTACTCTCTGGGGTGAGATCCACAGCAAGGCAGAGCATGCAAAAAACAAACCACACGTTAGTACAGGTCATGGATACAGAGCACCCCCCGCCGCCCGGCTCCTCCGCTTCATCACGTCCCTCATTTCTTACTTATCACTAACAGCAGACATGCAGAATCTGAGCAGGGCGAGGAGAAGAGAGGGGCCGTCGCGGGGCCGGGCGAGGAGAAGAGAGGGGCCGTCGCGGGGCCGGGCGAGGAGAAGAGAGGGGCCGTCGCGGGGCCGGGCGAGGAGAAGAGAGGGGCCGTCGCGGGGCCGGGCGAGGAGAAGAGAGGGGCCGTGGCGGGGCCGGGCGAGGAGAGGAGAGGGGCCGGCGCGGGGCGAGGAGAAGAGAGGGGCCGGCGCGGGGCCGGGCGAGGAGAAGAGAGGGGCCGGCGCGGGGCCGGGCGAGGAGAAGAGAGGGGCCGGCGCGGTGTCGGGAGAAAGAGAGGGGCCGGCGCGGGGCCGGGAGAGGAGAAGAGAGGGGCCGGCGCGGGGCCGGGAGAGGAGAAGAGAGGGGCCGGCGCGAGGCCGGACGAGGAGAAGAGAGGGGCCGGGCTAGGAGCGGAGAGGAGAGCCGGGGGGGGTAGGGGCCCGGGGGAAAGGAAAGGAGGGGGGCGGGCGAGGAAGAGGAAGGGGGGCGGGAGGGGGAAGGAGGGGGGAAGGGCAAGGGGAAGAGAGGGGCCCGGGGGCGGGGAGAAGGGGGGCCGTGGGGCTGGGTGGGGCGAGGAGAAAAAAGAGGGGGGCCGGCCCCGAGGCGGACGAGGAGAAGAGAGGGGCCCCGGGCTAGGAAAAGGAGGACCCGGGCGCGGGGGCCGGGGCAGGAGAAGAGGGGGGCCCCGGGGCGAGGAAAAAGAAAAGGGGGCCGGGCGAGGAAAAGAGAGGGGGCCGGGCGAGGGGAAGGGAGAGGGGGGGGGGGCGAGGAGAAGAGGGGGGCCCCGGGGCGAGGAGAAGAGGGGGGCCGGGGGAGGGGGAAGAGGGGGGGCCCCGGGGCGAGGGAAAAAGGGGGGGGCCGTCGCGGGTGTGGGGGCGAGGAGAAGAGGGGGGGGGTTCGCGGTGTCGGGGAGGGGGAAAAAGGGGGGCCGTCCCCCGGTTTGTGGGGGCGAGGAAAAAAGAGGGGGGGGCCGTCGCGGTTTTTCGGGCGAGGAGAAGAGCGGGGCCGTCCGGGGGGGGGGGCGAGGAGGAAAGGGGGGGCCGTCCCCGGGGCCGGGCGAGGAAAAAGAGGGGGCCCCCCCCCGGGGCCGGGAGGGAGAAAAAGAGGGGCCGTCGCGGGGGGGGAAGGGCCCGAGGAGAAGAGGGGGGCCCGTCGGGGGCCCGGGCCCCGGGGGGGAAGGAAAGAGGGGGGCCGTCGCGGGGCCCGGGGGGAAGGTAAAGAAAAGGGGCCCGCCCCGGGGGCCCCGGGGAAAAGGAAAAAGAAAAGGGGCCGTGCGGGGCCCGGGGCGAGGAGAAGAGAGGGGCCGTCGGGGGGCCCCGGGGAGGAGAAGAGGGGGGCCGTCGCGGGGGCCGGGCGAGGAGAAGAGAGGGGCCCGTCGCGGTGTCGGGCGAGGAGAAGAGGGGGGGCCGTCGGGGTTTGTGGGGCGGGAGAAGAAAAGGGGCCGTCAGGGTTTTGTCGGGGAGGAGAAGAGAGGGGGCCGTCGCGGGGGGCCGGGAGGGAGAAGAGAGGGGCCCGGGCGGGGGTTCGGGAGAGGAGAAGAGGGGGGCCCCGGGCGGGGGGCGGGAGAGGGAAAAAAGAGAGGGGCGGCCCCGGGGCCGGGAGAGGAGAAGAGGGGGGGCCCGGGGCGGGGGGTAGGAGAGGGGGGGGGGGCCCGGGCGGGGCCGGGGGCGAGGAAAAGGGGAGGGGGGGATAAAGGAGAGGAGAGAGGGGGCCCCGTGGCCGGGGGGGGGAGGAAAGAGAGGGGCCGGCGGGGGCCCCGGGGAGAGGGGGAAGAGAGGGGCCTGTCGGGGGGGGCCCGGGCGGGGAAAGAAAAGAGGGGGCCGGGGCGGGGGGTGTCGGGAGTGGAAAAGGGAAAAGGGGGCCGGGCGGGGCGGGGAGGGAGAAGAGGGGGGCCGGCGGGGGGCCGGGGGAAGAGGAGAAGAAAAAGGGCCGGCCCCGGGGCCGGGAGGGAGAAGAAGGGGCCGGCGGGGGCCGGGAGAGGAGAGGGGCCGGCGCGGGGCTAGGAGAGGAGAAGGAGGGGCCGGCGCAGGTGTGGGGGAAGGGGAGAAGAGAGGGGGGCCGGGGGGGGGGCCCGGGAGAGGGAAGAGGGGGGGGCCGGGCGCGGGGGCCGGGAGAGGAGAAAAAGGGGGGCCCGGGGGGGCCCGGGAGAGGAAAAGAGGGGGGGCCGGGCGGGGGCCCGGGCGGGGGGAGAAGAGAGGGGCCCGGGGCTAGGAGGGGAGAGGGGCGGCGCTGGCCCGGGGCGAAGGGAGAAGAGAAAAGGGGCCCGGCCCCGGGGGCGGGAGAGGAAAGAAGAGAGGGGCCCGGCCGGGGGGGCCCCGGGGCGGGAGGAGAAAGAGAGGGGCCGGCAGCTGGGGGGTTTCGGGAGGGAGAAGGGGAGGGGCCGGCGCGGGGGCCGGGAGAGGAAAAAGAGGGGGGGGCCGGGCGGGGCGGGAGGGAAAAAGAGAGGGGCGGGGGCGGGGCCCGGGGAGGAAAAGAGGGGGGGGGCCGGGCGGGGCCCGGGAGAGGAAAGAGGGGGGCCGGCGCGGGGTTTAGGAGGGGGAAAAAGGGGGAGCGGCCCCGGTGGGGGCCCGAGGAGAAGAGGGGGGCCGGGGGTGGGAGAGGAGAGACCCGGGCGCTTTTGGCCGGGGGGAGGAGAAGAAAAAGGGGGCCAGCGCGGGGGGGGGAAAAGGGGGAAGAGGGGGCCCGGTTTGGGGGGGGGGGAGAGGAAAAAAGGGGGGGCCCGGGTGGGGGGGGGAAGAGGAGAAAGGGGGGCCGGCGCGGGGCCCAGCGGGAAAAAGGGAGAGGGGGGGGCCCGGGGGGCCGGGCGGGAAAAGAGGGGGGGCCGGGGCGGGTGAAGAAAAAGGGGTAGGGGCCGGGGGAGGGGGGGAAGATGGGGGCCGGCCCCGGGGCCGGGCGGAGGAGAAAAAGAGGGGGCCGGCGGGGGAAGAAAAGGGGGCCGGGCAGGGGAGAGGAGGGGGGCCGGGGGGGGGGGCCCCGGGCGAGGAAAAGAGGGGGGCCGGCCGGGGGGGGGAGGGAAGGGGAAGAGAAGAGAGGGGGCCGGCGCGGGGGGGGTGGGGCGGGGAGAAGAGGGGGGGCCGGCGGGGGGGCCCCGGGGCCGAGGGCCGGGAGGGGCCGGCGGGGGGGGGGGAGGGAGAAGAGAGGGGCCGGCCCCCGGGGGCCCGGAGAAGGAGGAAAGGAGGGGCCGGCGCGGGGGGCCGGGAGAGGAAAAAGGGGGAAAGGGGGGCCGGGCAAAAGGCCCGGCCCGAGGAGAAGAGAGGGGGGGGCCCTGGGAGAGGAGAGAGCCGGGTGGGGGCCCGGGCAAAGGAGAAAAAGAGGGGCCGGCCGGGGGAGGAGGGGGCCGGGCCCCGGGGGCCCCGGGAGAGGAGAAGAGGGGGGCCCGGGAAGGGGGAAAAGAGAGGGGCGGCGCGGGGCCCAGGCGGGAGAAGAGAGGGGCCGGGCTAGGGGGGAAAAGGGGCGGCGGGGGGGGCCGGGGGGCGGGGAAAGAGAGGGGGGGGCCCCGCGGGGAGAGGGGGGGGGGGCCCCCCAGGGCGAAGAAAAGGGGCCGGGCAAAGGGGGAGGGGGAAGGGGCCGGCGCGGGGCGAGGAGAAGAGGGGGGCCCGGGCGCGGGGGGGCGGGGAGAAGAGGGGGGGCCCGGGGCGCGGGGCCGGGCGAGGGGGGAAGAGAGGGGCCGGCGGGGGCCCGGGGGGGCGGGGAAAAAGGGGAGGGGGGCCCGGCAGGGGGGCCCGGGGCCGAAGAGGGGGTCCGGGGGGAGGAGAAGGGGAGGGGCCCGGCGCGGGGCGGGAAGAGGAAAGAGGGGGCCCCGGGGGCGCGGGGGGGACGAGGAGAGGGAGGGGCCCGGCGCGGGGGGGGAGAGGAGAAGAGAGGGGCCGGCGCGGGGGGCCCCGGGCCCAAGGGAGAAGAGAGGGGCCGGCGGGGCCGGGCGAGGAGAAGAGAGGGGCCGGGCGAGGAGACGAGAGGGGCCGGCGCGGGGGCCGGGGTTGGGAAAAAGAAGAGGGGGGCCCCGGGTTTGGAGAGGAGAGGGGCCGTGGGCGGGGGGGGGGGGGCTAGGGAGGAGAAGGGCGTCGGGGGGGCCGGGCTGGGAGAGGAGGGGGGGGGGCCTTTCGGGGGGCCCGGGGCGAGGAGAAGAGAGGGGCCGTGGGGGGGGCCGGGGGGAGGAGAAGAGGGGGGGGCCGTCGTGGGGGCCGGGCGAGGAGAAGAGGGGGGCCGTCCCCGGGGGGGCCGGGGAAAAGGAGAAGAAAAGGGGGCCGTCGGGGGGGGCCGGGCGAGGAAAAGAGGGGGGGCCGTCGGGGGGCGGGGGGGAAGGAGAAGAGGGGGCCGGCGGGGGGCCGGGCAAAGGGGGAAAGAGAGGGGCCGGCGCGGGGGCCCGGGCCCGAGGAGAAAAAAGGGGGGCCCGGGCGCGGGGGGGGCCCGGAGGAAAAGGAAAGGGGGGGGGGCGGGGCCCCGGGCGGAGGAGAAGGGGGGGGGGGCCGGGGGGGGGGGCCGGGGCGAGGAGAGGAGGGGGCCCCCGGCGGGGGGGGAAACCCGGGCCCGAGGAAAAGAGAGGAGCCGGCGGGGGGGGCCGGGCGAGGAAAAGAGGGGAAACCGGCGCGGGGCCGGGCGAGGAGAAAAGAAAAGGGGCCGGCGGGGGCCCCCGGGAGGGGAAAAGAGAGGGGCCGGGGCGGGGGGCCAGGGGGGGAGGGGGAAGAGAGGGGGCCGGCGCGGGCCGGGGAGGAGAAGAGGGGGCCCGGCGCTGTGGCCGGGGGGAGGGAAAAGAGGGGGCCCGGGGCCCCGGGGGCCCCGGGGGAGGAGAAGAGAGGGGCCGGCGGGGGCCGGGGGGAGGAAAAAGAGAGGGGGGCCCGGGGGGGAAAGAGGGGGGCCCGGGCGAGGGGGAGAAGATGGGGGCCGGCGCGGGGCCCCGGGCAGGAAAAGAGGGGGGCCGGCGGGGGAAGAAAAGGGGGCCGGGCGAGGAGAGGAGAGGGGCCCGGCGGGGGGGCCGGGCGAGGGGGAAGAGAGGGGCCGGCGCGGGGGCCGGGCGAGGAGAAGAGGGGGCGGCGCGGGGCCGGGCGAGGAGAAGGAGAGGGGCCGGGCCCGGCGGGGGCCCCGGGGCGAGGAAAAGGGAAGGGGCCGCCCCGGGGCCCGGGGAGGAGAAGAAAAGGGGCCCCTTTCCCCGGGGGGGGGGAGGAGAAGGAAAAATAGAACGGGGGCCGGCGCGGGGCCGGGCAAGGAGAAGGGACAGGGGCCCGTGGTTGCCCGGGAGGGGAGAAGAGAGGGGCCGTCGCGGGGCCCCCCGGGCCGGGGGAAGAAAAAAAGGGGGCCGTCACGGGGCCCGGGCCCAAAGGGAGAAGAAAAAGGGGGCCCCCGGCGGGGGGGCCCGGGCGAGGAGAAGGAGGGGGGGGTGGGGGGCCCCCCGGGGCGGGGGCGGGGCCCGGAGGGAAAAAGAGAAGGGGCCGGCGCGGGGGGGGGCCGGCCCCGGGGCCCCGGCCGGGGGGGCCGGGCGAGGAGAAGGGGAGGGGCCGGCGCGGGGGCCGGGCCCGGGAGGAGAAGGGGAAGGGGGCCGTCGGGGGGCCGGGCTGGGGAGAGGAAGGGGCCGTCGGTTGTGGGGAAAGAGGAAAAGAAAAGGGGCCCGGGTCGGGGGGGCCCGGGGGGGAGAAGAGGGGGGCCCGTGGGGGGCCCGGGGCTAAAGGAAAAGAGGGGGCGGGCTAGGGGAGGAGGGAGGGGGGCCGTCCCTAGGGGCCCGGGCGAGGAGAAGAGGGGGGGGGGCCCGGCGCGGGGCCTGCAAGCGGTATCCTCAGTGTGAGCCGCTCTTTAGTGATATGCAGACGCGCTTCACACACAGCGACTCTCGCTGTCAGCACAGGGAATCACCTCAGGCTTCACCAATGGCTGAATTCTAACACAACTCTTCATGCACCACAAACCAGCCATGCAACGCCTCCCCTGAACAAAACCCGCGCCGCCCCAGCGCTCCCCGCCGTCCACGTGGACTGATGACGGTTCGGTTCACACGGGTCCCGCGGCAGATCATGTACATGATCATCTCTAAGCCCATTCTCACCTTTCCGTTTCGCCGCCTGTTGGTGGTGTACCATAAAATTTCATCCCGACGGACACGGCGCTGGGGCCATTAACTTCTACTGACTTGTAGGTATGAGTAGCGGCCATCTTGGTGCCTTAGGTCTTATGTGGCTTTTATGCTTCCATAATAAAGAAGCTGTTTTTATCTATTTTTGTGAAGCATTGACTTCTCTATGGCACAGCCCCGATTGGACGACACTGGATATGTTTGCTAAACGTAGACCAATTAGGGCTGTGTTCATCCTATAAAAGCCAATGGCCCCATGGCGGCGTCCTGACCGATACCCTGAACGGTAGGTGAAAGGGGCCTAAGAGACATGTCAGAGGTTTGGCTGGGGGTCCGGCTTCTAATCAGCTCTCGGACCACCGAGCATGCAGTGTAGTCAGACTTTCCAGGAATCCGGACTCCGCACACTTGTGTCTATGAGGACAAGACAACCGACCATAAACGGCCCAAAGGGTTTGTTCACACAACGGATTTGGCTGCTGATTTTGGGTTGGATTCGGTGCGGACTGTAAAACGCCTCCCACTGACTCCAGTGCAAAATCCACATTGTCCTGCAGGACGCTGATTTTTTCCCCCATTTGCAAGCGCAGCACAAGAAGCGACAAGTCAATTTTTTGAGGCGGATTCCGTGCCTCTCAAATCATATATAGGAGGCGAAAAGTCAGTGTCGTATAATCGTATGACCAGAAGATGATACTATTCTGAAAATTCCCGACCTGTGAACATAACATAACTCTCCGCCCCCGGACTCCCAAAGCCTGTGACTAGGACACTGGGCTCTGGGGGACCACGCTCCGCTCCTGTATAAGTTGCTGCCATTCCCCATAATCTGCACATACGATAACACTGCAGGAATCATGCACACAGCAATGCAGACATGAAGCATCCGGGGAGGGAGACCATTACAAGGTGTCACACAGAGCCAATCTGCCACCTTGTTAGTGTCTGATCTAAGGCAACTGCAGACCTTGCCCTGCCCGTGTATGAGGGGCACATACCTTACTGTGGGGGTCCGCAAACATCCGAGTGAAGATTTCACAAAGCCTCTTCACCCCTCCGGGTGTAAAAGGAGAAAAAAAAAAAACCGATGACGAAAAAAACGGAGCCCCGAGGGCGGGTTAGTTGGGAAGGGGCTCGCGAGGGCGGTCAGTATGGGAAGGTGAGCTCGCGGGGGGCGGTCAGATGGGAAGGTGAGGCGAGGCGGTCAGTATGGGAAAGGGGACCCCCGAGGGCGGTCAGTATGGGAATGTGAGCTCGCGAGGGCGGTCAGTATGGGAAGGTGAGCTCGCGAGGGCGGTCAGTATGGGAAGGTGAGCTCGCGAGGGCGGTCAGTATGGGAATGCGAGCTCGCGAGGGCGGTCAGATGGGAAGGCGGGGGGCGAGGGGCGCAGTATGGGGAAGGGGGAAGGCGAGGGGCGCGTATGGGAAGGCGGGGAAGGCGGGGCGCGCAGTATGGGGGAAAGGGGGAAGGCAGGGCGCGCAGAGGGAAGGCGGGAAAGGGAGGGGGCGAGTATGGGGAAAGGGGGGAAGGGGGGGCGCGCGTATGGGAGGTGGGAAGGCGAGGGCGCGCAGTATGGGAAGGTGGCTCGCAGGGCCGCAGTTGGGAAAGGGAGCTCGCAGGGGGGCATATGGGAAAGGGGAGCTCCGAGGGCGGCAGTAGGGAAGGTGACTGCGAGGGGGGCAGTATGGGAAGGGGAGCTCGGAGGGCTTTAGTAGGGAAGGTGAGCCCCCGAGGGGGGTCGTTTTGGGAGGGGAGCCGCGAGGGGGGGTCAGAATGGGAATGTGAGCTCGCGAGGGCGGTCAGAATGGGAAGGTGAGCCCGCGAGGGCGGTCAGAATGGGAAGGTGAGCCCGCGAGGGCGGTCAAATGGGGAAAGGGGACCCGCGGGGCGGTCAGTATGGAAGGGGGAAGGCCGGGGGGGGGGCAGTATGGGAAGGCGGGGGGGGGGGGAGGGCGCGCAGTTGGGGAACGGGGGCGCGCATATGGGGAAAGGGGGGAAGGGGGGGAGGGGGCGCGAGTATGGGGGAAGGCGGGAAGGCGAGGGCGCGCAGTATGGGAAGGCGGGAAGGCGAGGGCGCGCAGTATGGGAAGGTGGGAAGGCGAGGGCGCGCAGTATGGGAAGGTGAGCTCGCGAGGGCGCGCAGTATGGGAAGGTGAGCTCGCGAGGGCGGTCAGTATGGGAATGTGAGCTCGCGAGGGCGGTCAGTATGGGAATGTGAGCTCGCGAGGGCGGTCAGTATGGGAAGGCGGGAAGGCGAGGGCGCGCAGTATGGGAAGGCGGGAAGGCGAGGGCGCGCAGTATGGGAAGGCGGGAAGGCGAGGGCGCGCAGTATGGGAAGGCGGGAAGGCGAGGGCGCGCAGTATGGGAAGGCGGGAAGGCGAGGGCGCGCAGTATGGGAAGGCGGGTAGGGGGGAGGGGCAGTAGGGAAAAGGGGGGAAGGCGAGGGGGCAGTATGGGAAGGGGAGCTCGCGGGGGCGCAGTATGGGGAAAGGGGAGCTCGCAAGGGCGCGCAGGATGGGAAGGTGAGCCCGCGAGGGCGCGCAGTATGGGAAGGGGAGCTCGCGAGGGCGCGCAGTATGGGAAGGTGAGCTCGCGAGGGCGGTCAGTATGGGAAGGTGAGCCCGCGAGGGCGGTCAGTATGGGAAGGTGAGACCGCGAGGGCGGTCAGAATGGGAAGGGGAGAACGCGAGGGCGGTCAGTATGGGAAGGTGAGCCCGCGAGGGCGGTCAGAATGGGAAGGTGAGCCCGCGAGGGCGGTCAGAATGGGAAGGTGAGCCCGCGAGGGCGGTCAGTATGGGAAGGCGGGAAGGCGAGGGCGGTCAGTATGGGAAGGCGGGAAGGCGAGGGCGCGCAGTATGGGAAGGCGGGGGCGCGCAGTGTGGGGGGGGGAAGGGGAGGGGGCGCTTTGGGAAGGCGGGGGGAAAGGGGAGGGCGCGCAGTATGGGAAGGCGGGAAGGCGAGGGCGCGCAGTATGGGAAGGCGGGAAGGCGAGGGCGCGCAGTATGGGAAGGTGAGCTGCGGGGGCGCCCCCGGGTATGGGAAGGTGGCTCGCAAGGGCGCCAGTAGGGGAAGGGTGACCCTGGGCGGGGCCCCCAAAGTAGGGGAAGGTGAGCCGCAGGGGGGGCGCATTATGGGAAGGTGAGCTGGGGCGAGGGCGGGGCAGAAATGGGAATGTGACCCTCGCGAGGGGGGGGTCAGAAAAGGGAATGTGACTCGCGAGGGGGTTTCAGTAGGGGAATTTTAGCTCGCGAAGGCGGTCACAGGGGAATGTGGCTCGCGAGGGGGGTCAGTGGGGGAATTTAGCTCCAAGGGGGGTCAAAATGGGAATGTGAGTAGCAAAGGGGGGGTCAGTTTGGGAATGTGAGCTAGCGAGGGGGGGCATTTATGGAATGCCACTCGCGAGGGGGGTTTCATATGGTAATGCCCACCCTCGCAAGGGGCGGTCAGTTTTGGTAAGTCACGCGGGTCGCGAAAAAAAGGGGAATTTGACCGGGCAAAGGGGCGCGCAAAAGGGAAAAGGTTTAGCCGCGAGGGGGGTTAAAGTATGGGAAGGTGACTCCCCGAGGGCGGTCAGAAAAGGGAAAAAGTGAGCTCGGGAGGGGGGGCCCAGTAGGGGAAAATTGACTGCGTGGGCTTTCAATGGGAATGTGAGCTCGCGAGGGAGGTCAGTATGGGAATTTGAGCACGCGAGGGGCGCAGAATGGGAATGTGAGCTCGCAGGGCACGCATTAGGGGAAAGGGCAGTTTCCGTTTGGGGGGGGCGCGCAGAAAAAATTTTTGGAGCCCGGGGGGGCCGCAGAAAGGGAAAAGGGTGAGCTCCGGGGGTGGTCATTTTAGGGGAAGGGGAAGCTCGCGAGGGCGGTCGTAGGGGAAATGGAGTCGGGGAGGGGGGGTCAGTAGGGGGAAGGTTTGAGTTTCCGAGGGCACGCAGTAGGGGGAAGGCGACTCGCGAGGGGCCCCATTATGGGAATTGGCCCGCGAGGGCGCGCGGGAAAGGGAATTTGGCCCCGCGGGGGTTGGTCTTTTTGGGGGGGTGAGCTCGCGAGGGCGGGTCAGTTTTGGGAATTGACTCGCGAGGGCGGTCAGTATGGGAATGTGAGCTCGCGAGGGCGGTCATTTAAGGGGAAGGGTTTAAACCGGGGAAGGGGGGGTCAGTATGGGAATGCAGCCGCTGGGGGGCGGTCAGTATGAAAAAAGGGCCACGCAGGGACGGGGGGCAGCAGGTTCCCCCCACCCCCTTCCCCCCCCTTGGCTTTCCGGGTTATGGGGGGCCGATCACCCCTCTTTCCTCTGGCCCATTGGAGCGGGCGCAGGGGTTTTCGGGACCCCCCCCCCTTTTCCAACCAATCCTGGGAATGGGGGCAGGTAGTGGGGGAAATGCCCCCTTTCCCGGGGGCCCTTAAGCCCTTTTCCCGAGCAGGCGCGGGAAAGGCGTCGCTGTTTGCGTCGTCGTCGGAATACATCCCGTACGGCTCGTAGCGTCGTCGCACCGGCTTTTTCTGCAAGTAAAATCACTGGTGAGCGGCAAAGTCTTTACCTGCGGTTATTTCACCAACAACAACACAAACACCATCAGGCGACAGAACAAAGGGGACACCGGGGAGAGAAGCGGCCCTCGTCCATCCCGGGGAAAAACAAGAAAACCGGAACCCCAAAGGGTCGGTTTTCCCCTGCGGTGCGGCACATGCTCTACACGGATTCGTCAGATCCAGCCACCCACCCATAGGGAGTAACAGAGCAAATGGTCACTTTTGGACAACGAATGTTTTGCTTTTGAAAAATAAAGCACTTTCTGTGCCGGATAAAACAGCGCAATTTGCCCCGGGGCCCCACAAAGTCCGGCACAACCCAGGCTTACGACAAAACCCAGTCCAAAAGGGGGCCGGTTGGGTTGCACTTTTGGGAACATTGCCCGGACCTTTTTGGGAAAAACAGCTTTAAAACTTTTCCAAAAAAGACACCCGGGAGGGCCCGAAGGGCACAGGGGCCCCTAAATTTAAACCCCAAACCCTCTCCGCAGGTCTAGGATTTCAAAAACACGGGCCTTAGGTATGAAAAAATGGGCCCGGGAGTAAGGGCTTTGCTTTCCCCACAGCCGCCGCCCAGGGCTCAGAGACGCCGCCGCCCAGGGCCCGCCCGGGCCCCCCATCCCAGCCCCGTTTAATTTTGCCAGACGGCCTCCGTGAGGGACCGAATGCGTGCTGTTGGTGTCCAGCTGACCATTTTCATACATTCTTTATTTTCTTTCCCCTTTACATTTTATAAAACCCCAAATTTTTGTGGAACCCCCCAAAAATAGAAAGCACGCGGGGGGGACACCGCGAAAGGCAGGATCCGGAAAACCCGGGAAAAACAGGGCCCAGGCCTCGTTTTGATTGAAAAATGAAGGTGAAATTTAAATTTTGCTGGGAAAAACAAAAACGGAGCATGGAAGATTTGTACTGTGGCTCTTTCCCAAACTCCACAGCCCGGGGGGAGAGGGGACTGACGGGGGAGGAAAAAAAAAAGGGAGGGGCCCGGCGGGGGGGTGGGGGGGAAAGGCAGGGCCTGGCGCGGGGGGGGGTGGGGAGAAACGGGGCCCCGGGGGGGGGGTGGAGGGGGAAAAGGGAGGGCCCGGGGGTGGGGGGGAGAAAAGGGGAGCGCCGGGCGGGCGGTGGGGGAGAAAGGCAGGGCCGGGCGGGCGGGCGGAGGTGGAGAAAGGCAGGGCCGGGCGGGCGGAGGGGGAGAAAGGCAGGGCCGGGCGGGCGGGGGGAGAAAGGAAGGGCCCGGGCGGGGGGGCGGGGGAGAAAGGCGGGCCGGGGGGGGGCGGAGGGGGAGAAACAGGGCCGGGCGGGGGGAGGGGAGAAAGGCCCGGGCCGGGGGGGGCGATGGAGGAAAAACAGGGGGCCGGGGGGGCGGTTTTAGGAGAAAGCAGGGCCGGGCGGGCGGGGGGGGGAGAAAAGGGAGGGGGGCGGGCGGAGGGGGAGAAAGGCAGGGCCGGGCGGGGGGGCGGTGGAGGAGAAAAGCAGGGCCGGGCCGGGGGGGCGGTGGAGGAGAAAGGCAGGGGCCGGGGGGCGGGGGGGCGGTGGAGGAGAAAAGCAGGGCCGGGCGGGGGGCCGGGGGGTGGAGGAGAAAGGTAGGGCCGGGGGGGCGGGGGGTGGAGGGGGAAAAGGGAGGGCCCGGGGGGGGCGGGGGGTGGCGGAGAAAGGCCGGGCCGGGCGGGCGGTGGAGGAGAAAGGCAGGGGCCGGCCCGGCGGGGGGAGGGGGGGGAAAGGCAGGGCCCGGGGGAGGGCGGGCGGAGGGGGGGAAAAAAGGGGGGCCGGGCGGGGGGTGTGGGGGGGAAAGGCAGGGCCCGGGGGGGGAGGGGAAAAACAGGGCCGGGGGGGGGTGGGGGAGAAAGGCAGGGCCGGGCCCGGGGGGGGCGGAAAGGGGGGGGAAAAGGGAGGGCCCCCCCGGGGGGGCGGGGGGGGGGAAAGGCAGGGCCGGGGCCGGGGCG
>JAODAL010048314.1:0-29123 GCA_025379985.1 Phyllomedusa bahiana | reverse complement strand
GCAGAAAGAAATGTTCTTTTAAAAAAAAAAAAGTTTTCAAGGGGAAACCATTTTCTGTTTGAAGGGGGGAATGGGAAAGTAAAACCGGAAACAAAATCGGGGGCCCCTGGGAAAAAATTGGGGCCCCAAAACTCTCAGAGTCCATGCCTAAACCCATTTTGGGTTGAAAGTCAAAAAATTTAAACTTTTAAATTTTTGGGGAAAAGCCCCGGATGCGTTTGTCTGAAAGGATCCCCCCACCCTGTGTTAAAGGCCGCCCCGATATGCGCGGGGCTGGGGGGAAAGGGAAAACCCAAAAGGGTTATGGGGGCCCAAAACCGAGCTCGGGCCATTCATCCATTTTGGTTTACCCAAAAGTCGTTTGGGTGGGAAAAACACACCCAAAAAATTTGGTTTTTGAAAACGCCGTTTAGGTCGGCACCCATGTCTTAAAGTGGTTTCTGTTTGTTGAAAGTGTGTCCTCCCTTTTACAGGGTTTTGGGGTGGTGGAAATTTAAGTTTGGGGGCCAGAGGGTCACCTTTTGGGGCCCTTCCCCTGCCCCCTTCCCTGCTGCTCCCGCTATGGCTATTTGGGCATTTTAACTGCTGTCACCCAGCTGACGTTTTTTTCCACTGTGACTTTTAAAGGGAACGTGAAGCAGAGAAACAAAAAATTCCCATTTGTTAAATTCAGCAAGGTCTCCCATTTCCTGTTTTTTAAACTCTGGTTTTTTTTTTGAAACCGGGGATCCAGGAGGGGGGAAAACCCCCAAGAAAAACTGTGTTTCATTTTTGTTTCCCTTTAAAAT
Source organism: Phyllomedusa bahiana (assembly GCA_025379985.1). NCBI lineage: Eukaryota > Metazoa > Chordata > Amphibia > Anura > Hylidae > Phyllomedusa > Phyllomedusa bahiana. The sequence continues at coordinate 28,335 of JAODAL010048314.1, read as the reverse complement.
TACGGGGAATCATGTTGGGGGAAATGGGAGCACCCAAGGGAAATCATGTGAGAGATGGAGCCTTTTTTTCCCAAAGGCTTTGGCCCTAGGGGAAAATTACCCAAACCCCATCTTCCTCATTTTCCCCCTCCGCCCCCAAAATGCCCCCCAAACCCTTTTTTTCCCAAATGCGGGGGACGCCCGTTACCGTGGGTTGTCTATAAAATTCTTTTCCCCTTTCCCTTCTCTGGACAGCTTCAAAACAGCCCTGATTGCCTCAGATGTTCACCCTTGAGCTGATGGGGCCACTTTCCCATACCCCGGGAAACCCAAACAACAAAACCAAAAATAAAGACCTAAAAATTTTGAAAAAACTGTGGGCCTTGTGGTTTATTTTCGGACGGAGGAGAAATTTCCCGGGTCCCCACCTTTTTCCCTTTCACCTCCGTCGCTGGTGGGCCTGTTTGGTTTCAAAAGTGCCCAACGATCGTTCCAGAACAAGTTCCCACAATGCTCATGCTGAAAAGGGAATTTTGTTTCCCAAAAACTGGCCTTTTTTGGTGGGTTTTTTAAAAAAACTGCAAGGTGGTCAAAAACCCTCTTTTCACCGCCCCACTTTTTCCAGTGGCTCAAACCCGAGGTCCGCCCGCTTTTTGGGTCGGGCCTTGTGTCACTTTTTATGTGAAATTTTGGAAATTTGCGTTGCTGCCACAAATGGGGAAAGCTTTGTGGGGGGGGGGAAATTCCAGCGTGTTTCCACGCCCAACAATGAGTCGGTTGACGGGGGGGGGGGGGACCCGAAAAGCAGTCAGGCGGGCCCCGAAGAAAGGGTGCGAATGGCGGAAAGTGCAAAAACCCCAAGATTTGAGTCTTCCTCAGCAGGCCAGTCCGGGGCCCTCGGGTTAGCGTTTAAAAATTTTTCTGGACGACAAGGTTCATGACATTTCCCAAGGGCATGGGATGTCCCTCCAGCCAAAACCGATTTTAAAGGGACAGTCACCCGTTTTTCAAACCGTTTTCGAAAAACCCCCTTGCCGGGGGCAACCAAGGTTTTTGTCCCCAAACCCAACGTTTTCGGTCCCCGTTGCGGAGACCCGTCCACAGCCCCTGCCCTGTGTGTGGACGGTCTCCACGGACAGGTTAATTTCAAAAACACCCTGGTTTCTCTGGGAAAGTGATGCCCCCAAGAGGCCTTGGGGGAAAAAAAGCCCTACCCCTCCCTCCCGGGTTTTGAAAGAGCGTGCGCGACCCTGAGAGCCACCATCACCACCAGAGACATCCCCCCAGCTCCCCAGTGAGATGTCACAAAAGTTTTAAAAGCGGCTTTGGGGGGTGCTTACTAGCCCAAAGGTCCGGTGGTCAGGCCCTTTTAGGACACAGGCAGGAAAAGCTTTTGAAAATTTTGGGATGACAGGGTGGTGGCCAGGGCAGGGAGGGCTTTTTCTGGCAAAGAAATGCCTGCTGGGGAAATCTGGTTTTGGGGTGGCAGGCAAGGGCCTGACGTGGCGGAAACCCCATCTGTGCCCAGATGGAAATCAAAACTTTTCCCAAAGGACAAAACCCCTTGGCAATGTCCATTCAGGCTTTTGGCTTTGGGGGATGGTTTGGGTTAAAGTGTTTCTTATGCTCCAAACCTGGAAGACAGAAGGCTGGCTCCCTAGGACTGGCCGCTGTACGGCTTTGCAGGTTTCAAATGGTGGAAGTAGAAGGGGTAGGATGGGTCTCTGGTGGTGCTGGTGGTACTCGGGCAACTGTGGAGGCTGAAGGGAGGCTGGCCCCTGATCATGACTCTGAGAGGCATGGGCAGCTGAGGAACGCTTGGTGGTGGCGGAGGAGGGGGGAGTCGGAGACAGAGGGTGTGACAGTGGTTGGAACCCGGCTCGGTGGGGCCCTTTTTTGGGGCCCAAGTGTTCCCTCCATTTCAACTCATGCATTCACTGCATGTGACTAGACATGTTGGTGGTGGTTAAACACCTAAGATTCTTGCCTCAAATTATGCGTTTAGGGCAAAGGCGGCATATGCATGCTGGGTGAATCAGGGGTCTTGCTCAAAGAAGGCCGGCTTGAGAGGTCATGGACCTTTTTGACGGCAAATAAGCGAGGAGCGGGGTTTCCGGATGCGTGGCTGGGGTTTCCCATATCGCGGACTTCTGCGACCGCCCTCTCCCTTTTTAAAGGCGGGCCCGTATTGACACTACCCCTCGTCTTCCTCCTCGACCAGTGATGAAGCGCTCGCAAGCAAATTCTGGCTGAAAAGACCACGTTGTATCCGCAATGTGTCATCATCATCATCAACACAGGTGACTTGGTTTCCTGACATTCTGCATCCAGGAGCTGCGGGCTACAGCAAGGGGGCACTGAAAGGCGTTGCCGACTCCCCGGGGATTTTTGTCCATTGACCGGCCTTTCTTCTCCTCCTCTCGATGGATGATTTAAACTGGGCGTCAGAGCAGACAAAATCATCCTCTTTGGCCCCCCCCCTCTTGATCTTTTTAACATGCCTTCTGACCCAACCGCATTTTGTCATCAAAGAGGTCTTCAGAAAATGGATTATCCACAGTGGTGGGTACAGAGTTGACATTTGGGCTGCCTTCGTCAGTTGGCGGATGTGATGATGCTGATGAGGGACATTTGTGCCCGTGACTGGGAGGACGAGGAGGTAAGACTGCTGGATGCAGGTTGCATTAACCACTGAAGAACAGATTGACGAAGCTGTTCGTTACTGAGATTCACAGGGCCCTGACCCAGCGATGACAGGCCTGACGGTCTTGCAACCGACGATCCGCTGGCATGCGTGTTGTCGCCAGCACTGGAAGGAGCACCTTCTCTCGTACCTCTACCTCCATGTCCTATCCCCCTCTTTGCTCACTTACCACCTGCATTTCGCTCCAAGTTCAGAAAGATAAAACTTTAAGAAGGTATGGAAGAGCTTTGGAACGTCTCTTATTAAAAGACGGCAAATCACAGCTATTCTTAAATCCTTAATTTCCTACAGCCAACTAGGATTAGAAAACTGAAATGTTTCTTGCGATACCTGTGAAATGCGGTTTTCTGGTGGAAGAACCGCAAGACAAAATCAACAGTGTTTTTCCTTCAGTCCCAGGGATTTACAACTGCTCAGTAGGACTAGGAATTGATAGTTTTCAACAAAATATCATACAAGTGCGCTAACCTCGCCAAACTGAGATTCAACGAGCGCAATAAAACTATTCAGAAGTGGGGCGTGGCTAGCCATGTGAGTGAGCAGCAGCGAGTTCACAGAGCTCTGTCCAGGGACAGGCCAATTATCTTTCTTAATCGCTATATTATGGTGGGCAGAAGATCCCAAAAAAGTCCCCTAAAGCTCCCAAAAGACCACGTTGGCAGGAGGCTTGCCATTTTCTAATTCTTTTCCCCCCTGTCGGACCCCCCTGAAGACCCGCTACCTGCAGTACTAAGGCCCTGACGGCGCCATTTTCCCTCATCTCGTGGGGGCACGCGCGGGAAGCCACCAAGCGCCGAAAACAAGGTGGAAACCCTCATGAACGCCGGTCAGTGTGGATAGGGACAATCCACGAGGCGGAGCGGAGCCACCCACAGAATCCCGTGGTCGGAGCCCAAAAGCCCCATCCCCCTCCACTTATCTCACTCCTGTCGGCGCCATCTTCTCCCTAGGGGGGGCACTTGGCGGGCAGATCGCTAGTCCCGAGACCGCGGGGAACATCTGAAACGGAGGGGGTTTCCGGGCAAAGAGAACCCGGGCCCGCGCCAAGGTGACGACGCAGTACCAGTCATCCCGCTGCCTTTGAGTCCGCGGGGCCCGCCGCACGGGTCACGACCCGGCGGGTCGGAAGCAGCACAGTGGCCTGTCGAGCCGACAACCGAGGACCTGCGAGTCATCGGGGACAGCGCTTCTTTCCGGTCAGTGCCCCACCTTGCCCAGGGGGAAAACAGATGCTGATAGGCAGCTTCCTGCCGGTTCAGCGGCTCTTGAGCTGACACACTCCAGGCCTGCACAGAAAACCTAAAATGGCGTCAGGGCAACGCATCCACCTTGGTGCCTTCTACATGTGGGGAGACTCCCCTTTTCCCCCAAAACCCCACCTCAAACTGGGCAACAGAGAGCCTGGAAGGAATGTACCCAGAACCATCCCACTGACCTACAGCAACAAAAACAAGTCATGGGCCTTGGCACACAGTCTCCCGGCAACCAAAACTGGCCAGACACATAGGCCGACCTTATTTGGCCTCGACTGACAACCTAGGCCCCAAAAACATGGGGCCAAGAATCCCTCTTCTGAGCATGAAAAGTTCCCCCAACAACAGGGTTCCCCCACTTCTCAGAGACCCTGCAAACACTTTTCTGGAAAGTATGGGTACACTCCGGGGATCCACAAGCAACCAATTACCACTGGCCCTTTATTTTTCCGTGCAACCCCTCAAAGTTCTTCCAAGGGACCATCAGACACCAGGACAGGCTGCGCAGCAAGGCACGCTCTGGCACTCCAGCCCAGCCACTTCAACATGGGGGGAAAGTTCGCCGAGACCTCAGATGAGCCCACATTTGCATGCTGATCATGTCTAATCGGGGATTCTCAGATTACACTTTTTCTATTGATCTTCCTCCCCCGGAGGCCGCAATTAAACACCCTTGCGGCCCAATCCGGAATTAAAAAGCGCTCTTAGCCCTACTTCCATCGAATTTCGGGACATGCAACAACTAGCCGAGATTGGGCAACAAATTGGCGTCAAGATCTGGAACCGGTCCAAAGGAGGAGTTGTGACGCTCAAAGAGAGAGTCCATCACTTAGAGGCTACCAACAACCCACTCATGACGCGATCTCCAGTTTGCACTCTTCCATCGCTGATCAGAGCAACCGAGTTATCCAATTGGCCTCACAAATGGCCGATCTAGAAAACCGAATAGGGCAACAACATCCGGATAGAGGCCTGCCAGAGTCCATTTAAAACGGCGGAAAAACAACCCCAAACCTTTAACAAAAATCTTTAATTATATACTGGGGAGGCCTGAAAGTACAGAGATTTTGATGGACCGCGCCACCGTGCATTTACGCCCGCAAACCCAGGACCAAAACACCCAGGGGACATAATCTGTAGAGCCCATTTACTTCACTCTAAAAGATGAGATTATGAGAAAGGCCAGACTCATGCGCAGGGTAGTTATGAAGGCCCCGAGGTCAAGCTATTCCCCAGATCTTTCTAGAATAACATCGCTTGGTGCCGCTGTTAAAAACCTCTGCTAAAATCTTCTGCAAGCAAGAAAAAATCGCGTATCACGGGGGTTACCCATTTGCGCTGCAAGTGTGACACAATGACAACCTCCTCCTTCCCGGGTCCCCCGGGCCGATCTCTCAGCATTTTGTGCGGCGTTGGAGCGTCCTGAAGGATCGCTCCCGGAAAGGCAGACAGTGTTGCTGAGAAAGACACCCCTTTTTCCGGGCTGTCTCCGGGGTACCCCAAGCCGCCCTCCTCGTCCAGCCAAAACCCAAGATCCAAAGCAGCACGGCGCGGGGAGGGAGCCCGGATCATGCGCTCTCAGAGCCCAACCTCATCGCTGATCTAACAAATCAAGGACTTGTGTGTAGAATTTGATGCTTTATTGTTTTCTGCTTGTAGGGGCTCCACTGTTGTGGTTGCTTCCCCGGCGGAACATCATTTGCCTACTAGGCTGATGGGGTCTGACGGGGGAAATTTGGCGCTCCTTTAACTCTCCTTAACAGATCTCAGGTCCACTTCTACCCTCCTCCCATCTCCTCCCCCCTTTTCCTCTCCTTCCCCTCCCCTTCCTCCTCCATTCCCCCTTCTCCCCCCTCCTTTTCTTTCTCCCCCTTCCCTCCCTTTTCCTCCCCCGCTTTGTCTGTTCATAGCCTTTTAAGCACTGTTATACATGCTTTATACAAGCGATCATAATGTAATTCTGGTTGTATGATGGTACTGTACATTGCCCACCGATTTTGGCGATCGGAATGGCGACTTGGATGATCCTAAAATTGGGTTCGGCCTTGTCGCTTTCTGATTTCTTCAGCAGTATGCCTGTGGCGTCTCTGTTTCTCCTTTTGGGGACATTGATATTTTCTACATGGATTATTTTGTGGGTTCCACTGGTTCCTAACAGACTTGGTGCTGCCCCCGAGCACTACTGCTTCACTAGTCCTCTGCTAGCCTTTGCAGCCGTTTAGCTGCCAGTTTCTCTGTCTCTAGTTAAGAGTCAGACTCGATTTTTTTAAATAGGTTTTTATTATGCTCAAAAAGTTGAGTCCCCCCTGGTTTCAAATTTCCCTGGTGAGTTCAGTCCGGTGCTTTTGTGCTTGCTCTCGGGGTTACTTCCCAGCCTCGCTAGTCACCACTCTCACACACTTCCATGGTACACTACAGCATATCCTCCTCAACGTGAAGGGATTCAACGTTCCAGAAAAGCGATCTCAGGTGTTTTTTCCACTTCATAAGCTGCATTCACATATTGTATGCCTACAAAGGACACATTACTGAGGTCACATCTCCAGGGTTTCCGTAACAAATTTTTTCCCTGTCTGGTATCACAGCAGCAATTCTGATTCCAAAACAAAAGGGGTGGCCATTTTCCTTCATAGGTCGTTGTCGGTCCGGGTCTGGACGTGCTGGCAGACGAGGAAGCTAGGATTCCTTTTCCTCAGCTGCAACATTCAAGGCCAAATGATTACCATCGCAAATGTCTATTTCTAATTCCGGCCCAATTGTCCTTCCTGACCAGATGCTTTGACACCCTTACAAGTTCGCCCCGGGGCATATAGTACTTTGTGGAGGACTTAAATCTTTGGCGCTTGACCCCACGGTAGATACTTCATCGGGGCATTCCCATTGGCCAGAGGAGTGTTAGTTAGGCTCAAAAAATCGCTACATAAAATGCAGTCATGGATGTATGGAGGTTACTCCATCCGGGGGAGAGGTGACTATACCTTTTTCTCACACCCACACGGCTCTTATAGCGGATCGATTACATAATGCCGCAGCATTCGCTTCTGGGCCCACGGGCTCTAATGCCTGCATCGGGTCGGTGTTACACTCAAGACCATGCACCCATTCACTGCGAACTCACTCTCCCAATCTCACCCGTTCGGTTTTCTTTGGAAACTGAATGAACAGCTCTTATTGGATGCACTGTGTCTGTCGGAGTTAAAACAAAAACCCTTGAAGTCTTTCACCATTTCACATCTATTGACCCCTCGACTCCTCAGGTCAAGTGGGAAGCACTTAAATGCGTCTTGAGAGGTACCCTTATCAGCATGGGGCCAGGCTTTAAAGAGAACGCTCGCGAAATTGCAATCTCTCCTGGGACGACTCCACCTGCTAGAAACTGGCCTATAAGTCCTCTGGATGGACTCGGATTTTCAGAGAACTCACGCAAACACGTCACAAGGTGCTCAGACTAATGGACCAAAAACACAAGAGATATCGCCAGATCTGCGCCAGCTCCTTTACGTCTGGAGCGATAAGCGGGTAGGTCGTTGGCCGGGCATTTTGTGATAAAAGAGCCTCCCCGTAATCCCTTCTATTAAAAAATGATTTGGGGCAACTCGGTTTACATTACTGAGGACATATTAAAGGCCTTCCATACCTACTACTCGGACCTTTATAACATCCCCTCTCCTGAAAGCTCCAGCGAGCAGGAGTCATACCACAATTCCCTACAGGATTCCTTTTCGATACGGCCCCTTCCGCGGTTGGATGCACAATCTCTCGCCTCCTGGAGGAGCCTTTCTCAGGGGGGTGAACTCAAGGCGCATAGGAGCTCTCCCGTCTGGGAAGAGTCCGGGACGGATGGTTACCGGCCAATTTTTTAAGGCTCTGGTTGATGACCTATCCCCTTTCCTTCTCTCGGCGTTCAATGAGATAGCGCCGGGTTCTCCCTTCTCACATGATTTTCTAAAAGCGTATATAACGGTTATACAAGGATGGAAAAGGATCCCAACTTATGCTCGAGTTATAGACCGATATCACTCATCAACACAGATGCCAAGTTGCTTGCCAAATTAATCGCCATGAGACTTGGCCCCCTGATGGGCTCTCTGATCAATGCTGACCAAGTGGGTTTTGTCCCGGTCAGGGAGGCGAGAGATAAAAACCCTTAAAAACATTTTCCCTTTATTCATTTCGCTTTGTCCTCACGCCTTCCCCGTGTCCCTTTTCTCCCTAGATGCGCAGAGAAGGCCTTTGACCGGGTGAACTGGTCGTTCCTGTGGGGGGCCTTGCGGCGGTTGGGGGCTCGGGCCGGCTATGGGTGGCTAGGATTTTGGCTCTCTACCCCGAACCCCTGGCACAGATTCGAAATTAAATGGGGCTTTATCTCTCCCCCTTTAAATTTGTAATGGTACCAGGGCAGGGATGTCCATTGTCCCCTCTCCTCTTGTTTTTTGCAATGGAAACACCTCCTACAGGCGATCAGAGCGGACCCAGGCCATCCAGGGGTATCCGGGTAGCCAAGACCCCCTTCAAATGCTTTGCATTATGCAGATCACCTGCTCTGTACCTTAACGCTCCCCCTTTACCTTTATACCAGTTGGTGTTTCAAGGCCTGTGCAACATTATGGAGTACTCAGCAACCACAAAATAAATATTCGCAAAAAAGTGTGGCTTTTGAATCTGAATATCCCTGGAAACCGACTGCGCTCCCTTGAAGTCAACTTCCCACTCACATGGTTTCCCCATCCTCCTTTTTAAAAAAATTGGGGGTCCATTATCCCCTCTAACTTAGAGAGGACTTTTTTACCCCAACTTCTCCACTATACTTGCTTCAATCGCTAGTGAATCTGTCGAAATGGGATAGGAAAGACTTCACATGGCTAGGGGAATCAACAAAACTTAAAAATTGAATACGCTCCCACGCCTATATTTTTTATTCCAGGCAGTCCCGGTCCTAGTACCCAAATCCTTTTTTCGCTGCACTACATAAATGGTACGGGACTTTGTGTGGTGTCGAGACACCAAGAAAAAGCAAGATTCACCCTTTCCAAACCTAATACATAGAGGGGGGGGCTGCTAGCGTTGCTAATTTTCCAATCGTTTCTACCTAGCAGCGGTCATGGTCCGCACTCTTGATGCCTTTCACAACTGGGACTCTAAGCGTTGGGTTGAAATGGAGACACAAATGCTAGGTGCACCTTCTGCAAACACTGGGCCGTGGCTACCAGTCGCTCTCCTACCTAAAAAAACGCTCTGAGGGCCTGCCCCTAATAGCGCAAAATCTCCGTCCGAGTCTGCAGGGCCTTCCCATCTAAGATGACCTTGTTCCGCAAGGAGGCAGGCTTACCCCCCCGGTTGGGAAACCAGCCACACCCAAAGCACTATCCTTGGTGGTGCTCAGGCTATTAGGGAAGAGACCCTTCATCCTCCACTTTTTGAGGGGGTGATCCTCTCGGATGCTCTGAGGTATACAGAGACTTGGCGGGCGACGCAACAAAACATCGTTCTCCAGGATGAATTACTATCAGCTGCTGAGCGGGCTATACGAAATACAAGAGTGTCCTGGATCTACACAGGACGTGTTCGCCCTTCGAGTCTGGGTGTCTATTGGACTCTTCGGGGAGAAACCTGCTCTTTCTAGAGTGTATGGGCTTTCCCGAACGGCCAAGCTACTAACAAACTCTCTTTCCAGATTAGCTGGGAAAGGGAGTTAGGCAGGGGCTCTCCGAGGATGTTTGGGGAAAAAAAACCTCTTCTTAACTCACAAGCCCCAAACTCAACCAAAGCGCAGGAACTTAAACTATAAGTCGTCACCCAGTGGTATAGAGTCCTTTCCTTACTTTCACTTCTCTACCAGAAGTCCCAAAAACATCTGTGGAGGTGCAATGGAGAGGAGGGGCAAATGTCCCATAATTTGGTGGGGGTTGTGCTGCGCTTCACCTTTTTGGGAAAGGGTGGTGGAACTTATACAAGTCATTACAGGTAAGGATCAGGAATGACCCGGCCGCTCTCCACTCTTCGATCTTTTCCTCTTCCCGTACGTCTCTCAGGTCCCATCTGCTCGTTTTTCTGTCTGGCCCGCAAAAGCGGTCTTCCCCGCCTTTGGCGCTTGACTGAATGTCCTTTCTATTTCATCTTGGTTCCAGGAGATCCCTTAAGCTCCAACGCCTAGAAGAGTTCAGAAATGAACTCCCCATGCAAAGCCAGGAAATTCTGGTCAACGGAAATGATTGGATCTCCTTTTGCCAAATGACCTCTATCGGTCCTACTCGTGACCCATAACCCCGGGGACTGCCCACCATACCATCTTACTCATGAACCCCCAAATCCCTTTTAGTTGTTTTTAAAAGGCCTCGCGGAACCCCGCCGAACCCCGGACTGAACCGGACTGGACTCTTTCCCTTGTTCCGTGTTGGTACTGTTCCTTTTTTTTGAGATAGTGGGGTTCTTTAAGTTACGAGGACCTAGAGGGGTTTTGACAACCTTAATCAAATCTGATGCCTCAACCGCCTCATAGTTCTGGTGTAGACCCCCCCCCTGACTCCGCCCTATTGCCCCACTCGGCTCTTCGGACTCAGAGGTCTTCTATTTACCTGTATCTCCAAAATCTATTACTTGGCATTGTTTATTTCGTCAAGTTAAATCCATTGTCCCACACACTGATTATGAGTATTATTGACAATACATAACCTTAACATTGTTCTCTGTAACTTGTGTTTACCACTCATTAAAAGTTATACTTGATTGTTCTTTTTTCCAATTATTATTCATGTAATTCCTGATTGAAACTTTAATAAAGAGTTTTGAATACGTAAAAAAAAAACTATTCAGAAGTTACACGGATGAGAAATGGCGTTTTTTGCAGCAATGACAAACGAGAACAGTTGCTAGAAAATTTTTCTATCAGAATTGTCATACAACGTGGCTATTTGAAAAAAACTAGGGCCACAGCACGTGCAATACAGCTATTTAAAAATTATACGAATAACAAACGATGGTTTTTGCACCAATGAAATACTCCAACAGTAACTACAAAATTTTTGTATTCAAATGTAAGTACAAGGTGGCTCTATAAACAAAACTGGGCCACACCAAAGTAAAAAGAACACCTATTTGAAATGTATATGGATAATAAAAGGCGTTTTTTGCACCTATAAATACACCTGCGGTGACTACAGAAGTGCTGTATTCAAATTTAAGTGCAAGGTGGCTCTATGAACAAAACTGGGCCGCACCAAAGTAAAAAGAACACCTATTTGAAATGTATACGGATAATAAAAGGCGTTTTTTTGCACCTATAAATACACCTGCAGTAACTACAAAACTGCTGTATTCAAATTTAAGTACAAGGTGGCTCTATGAACAAAACTGGGCCGCACCAAAGTAAAAAAAACACCTATTTGAAATGTATACAGATAATAATAGGTGGTTTTTGCACATATGAAATACACCTGCAATTACTAGAAAATTTCTGTATGGTAATATCAGTACAAGATGGGTCTTTTAACAAAAATGGCCTGCGCCAAAGTGAACTAAACCTAATTATATTGTGTACGGTTAATAAAACGGTGTTTTTTGCACCTATAAATACACCTGCGGTGACTAGAAAAGTTCTGTATCTTATTGTAAGTAATAAATGGGTCTTTGAACAAAGCTGGACTGCGCCAAAGTGAAAAACACCTAATTAAATTGTGTACGGATAATAAAACATGGTTTTTGCACCTATAAATATACCTGCGGTGACTAGAAAAGTTCTGTATCCTGTTGTAAGAACAAAGTGGTCTTTGAACAAAATTGAGCTGCACCAAAATGAAAAAAAACCTAATTAAATCGTGTACAGATAATAAAAGTTGAGTTTTGCACCTATCAAAAGATCTGTATCCTAATATAAGGACAGGCTGCACAACATACAAGTAATATTTCACCAAAAAATGGCCAAAAACCCATTGCAATGCAGGGTCAAAGCACAGTCTGGGCTGCACAATATCCACTCTCCTTTCAAAAGCCTGCCTGCCAGCCTGTATATCTGTCTGTGTTCGCTCGCAGACCCCCCCCCCCCCCAGACTGTACAGAGCTAGATGCTCCTTTAAAATTTTCAGCCTAAGTAACTAAAAACTGAAAATCTCTAATCTAGCTAAGTTCTAATATTCACAGCTAAAAGCATAGTTGTCTTTGTGAACCAATAGAACAATTTCGCTGAGCTGTTTTGAGAGAGACCGAGCACACGTCCTGCTCTTATGATACACAGACGCACACTGATCATGAACAGGAAGGGCTGTTCTATGTAAAATGAGGTCATGTGATTTTTCCAGCCAATCACAACCATACACATCCCAGTCATGACGTCACACACCCAGCTCACCCTGCTCTATTCTCTAAGCTGATTTGCTGGCCGCTAAAATGACAGGAAGCGCTGAAAATGACGCAATATTAATAGATTATGCGCAGATTTTAACCTAAATTATCGCATGATCGAAAAAATCCGATCAACATATAAACTTTGTTGATAATAATCGCTCAACACTAGTCTTGATACAATGCTGTGTATTTTAGCCTCTGAATTTTTTTCTGTGACTCTTAGAGCCAAATTGTCTTCACTAAGTTGTACCACGTATCCAGTTTAATGTTGTGGATGGTAACTACAGCTTCTCCTCACCTGTTTCAGTATAAAAATTAGCCTGATCATCTTATCCCTTTTACTTTAATGGGGATCGACGATCGGATTGAGATCACCTCGATCATCAAATTTAGTTTCTTAAAAATCACTAATTGTAACTATGTAAATTATTTTTTAGTTCTTAGAATCTAAATTTGCATGATTTGGTGAGGATTTACTGCTACAAATTTAAATGTGCAAACATTTTTGGTTTACTTCCTGTAAATCCAGACAGAAACCACGATAACATACCTTCTGAAACAATGTAAGTTAGACTGAATACAGACACAAAGCATATTATGCAATATATACAGTATGTAAAAAAAAGTCTAAAAGTGAAAAACATCAACAGAATTCTATGATGTAATCCTTTAGTTTCAATAGTCATATAACATAATTACATTTCCCTTTTGGCTATTTTTAATAGAATGATTTTTTGTATCATACACATTGAGTCATGCTGACATGGAATGACTGAGCACACCACAAATAGTAAGTGATCTCTTTGTCTGTATAGTTACATGATGAGGTAATGTTTGGGGAGGTTGCTCAAGGGGTATTAGAAAGTCTAAAATTCAAAGGTAGAATATTTTTTTAAATGTTACTAGCATTTACTTGCTCATTGGCATCGATACTGAGATACATAACCATTTGCGCTGTATTTGTACAAGAGATCTAGAAAGGTTCTCCAGCAGGTGAATGCAAAATGGGACCAGGCTAATGCACTGTTTTGCATGCATGAGTGTTTCTCTTACAGCTCTGGCAGAATCTGTAAGCTCCTTGTGTCTGATGTATGGATACAATACAAAAATAAATAGGCAGCCTGTGACTCCAGATAGGGACTTCATAACTATTTTGGTAGCTGAAGAATGAGGTCTCTAAGGAAAGGACATGTATAATATTATAAATATAGGTCAAGCTAGGCACAAGTTGAGCTGTGGTGTGGGTAAGACCAGATCCTTCCTGCTCTCAGCAGGCATGTGAAAAGAGCACATGCAAGGGAATTAAGATGAACAAAACCAAGAAGTACAGCAGCAATTCCTATAAACCCATATTGATTTCTATGTTGCTGTTCACACACATCAAGGTAAAAGAAGCTTCAAAGCAACAGAGAAGAGTTCCCATGATTTCCTAACAGTTACTGCTACAGGCAGTGGTACAAAGTGATGTTTGATTCTGCTTAAACTAAATGAAAAGATCTTCCAAGTGTAACATGATGGCTGATTGATGTCTAATGTGTAACGGATGAGCGGGTAGTGGACCCACTGGACCACTGCCGGGCTTGCTCCGAGGGGGCGTAACCAAGTGGCCATCGGGCATGGGTATCTTCACAGAGCCTTTGATGGTAAGGTTGGCTGACCCCAACAGCCACCAGGTGCTACCTCAGAGCAGTCCCCAACAGTGGCAGCTGACCAGAAGTGCCAATGCTAAGCACCAACAGGATAAGGACAGAGACAAAGCAGACTAGAAGTAAATATGTGCAGGTACAGAACAAACAGACAGACAGGACTAAACGGATTAAACAGAAGCCAAGGTACAAAACAGACTGACTGGAAAACAACACACAGAACAAGATCAGAGACTAAGGCTAGGACTCAGGCAAGGGAACAAGGCATGAGCAGGGCACAAACACAGGCAGAGAACAAGGCAAGGAAACTCACAGACATGGAAACAGGGACAGCAGAAACAAGCTAGGAACTAAGGCATAACATGGCAAAGAAGCTCACAGACAAAGGTGCAGACAGACACATGGAAAGCAACATGGAGACTAACCAAACATAGAGAATACCACAAGGACACCAACAAGAAGACAATACACAGCAACAGACTACACCATGACACAACAAACAACAAGGATCAAGCAGGGAGTGTGAGGAGAGGCAGGCTTATAAACCCACAGGTGGAAGGGGATTGGCAGAGGAAGCCCAACCCTGCTGCACACTGTGGGAATAAAGGAAGGGAAGATGTGGCCGCCGCCCTCTATAGAGACAGGGAATCAGGGCAGCAGCCAAGATGGAGGAGCAGCATGGCCAGCAATCACAGGTGAGTAAGCAGCGGCTACAGGAGCGCACACAGTGACACTGCAACAGGAATCAGATCTGCGATAGGAACATAGGTACGACTGCGGTTCGCAGCAGAGGCCGCAGCATAAGGACAGGAACGTGGCACGGACCGTGACAGTACCCCCCTCCTTAAGCCCCCTACTCCTCCTCCAATCCACAAAATGGAAATTCCACCTAGGTCTGGGGACCGAAACAATCCGGGGGCAACCCCAAAACCAACTACAGGCTGCAAAGCCAGTACCGGGAATACCTAGGAAATGGAGGTGCACCGGGGGAACAAACCGGGCACTAGGGAAAATGGAGGGGAACCCAGGGCGGGCAGTAAGCCACAGGGGTCTCAGAAGGCTCAGGGCGAGACCGTAAGCCACGGGGTCTCAGAAGGCTCAGGGCGAGACCGTAAGCCACGGGGACTCAGAAGGCTCAGGGTGAGACCGTAAGCCACGGGGACTCAGAAGGCTCAGGGCGAGACCCAAAGCCACGGGACATCAGAAGGCTCAGGGGGAGACCCTAAGCCACGGGGACTCAGAAGGCTCAGGGCGAGACCCTAAGCCAACGGGACTCAGAAGGCTCAGGGCGAGACCCTAAGCCACGGGGACTAAAGGCCAGGCGTATACCCTAAGCCACGGGAACCAGAAAGGTCATGCGAGACCCAATCCGGGGCACTCACAACTCAGGTGCAGACCCTAAGCCACGGGGACTCAGAAAGGAGGGCGAGGAACCTAAACGGGGACTGCAAAGGTAGGCGAGCAAGCCAGGGACTCAGAAGGCTCAGGCAGCCCAGCCGGGACTCAGAAGGCTCAGGGCGAGACCTAAGCCACGGGGTCTCAGAAGGCTCAGGGCGAGACCCTAAGCCACGGGGACTCAGAAGGCTCAGGGCGAGACCCTAAGCCACGGGGACTCAGAAGGCTCAGGGCGAGACCCTAAGCCACGGGGACTCAGAAGGCTCAGGGCGAGACCCTAAGCCACGGGGACTCAGAAGGCTCAGGGCGAGACCCTAAGCCACGGGGACTCAGAAGGCTCAGGGCGAGACCGTAAGCCACGGGGACTCAGAAGGCTCAGGGCGAGACCGTAAGCCACGGGGACTCAGAAGGCTCAGGGCGAGACCGTAAGCCACGGGGACTCAGAAGGCGGTTAGTGGCAAGCAGCTCCCAAACACCAAAAGACCTGCCAAAAAAGAAAAACACTCCCACACACATAAAGAGACAGCCAGAAACAAGACCTGCACATGGACCAAGAAAAACAGAGGGCAAAATGTCAGCGGAGTTCATGGCTTGATCCTACTGTAACGGGTGAGCGGGTAGTGGACCCACTGGACCACTGCCGGGCTTGCTCCGAGGGGGCGTAACCAAGTGGCCATCGGGCATGGGTATCTTCACAGAGCCTTTGATGGTAAGGTTGGCTGACCCCAACAGCCACCAGGTGCTACCTCAGAGCAGTCCCCAGCAGTGGCAGCTGACCAGAAGTGCCAATGCTAAGCACCAACAGGATAAGGGACAGAAACAAAGCAGACTAGAAGTAAATATGTGCAGGTACAGAACAAACAGACAGACAGGACTAAACGGATGCCAAGCAAGAAGATTAAACAGAAGCCAAGGTACAAAACAGACTGACTGGAAAACAACACACAGAACAAGATCAGAGACTAAGGCTAGGACTCAGGCAAGGGAACAAGGCATGAGCAGGGCACAAACACAGGCAGAGAACAAGGCAAGGAAACTCACAGACATGGAAAGAGGGACAGCAGAAACAAGCTAGGAACTAAGGCATAACATGGCAAAGAAGCTCACAGACAAAGGTGCAGACAGACACATGGAAAGCAACAAGGAGACTAACTAAACATAGAGAATACCACAAGGACACCAACAAGAAGACAATACACAGGAACAACAGCCTACACCATGACACAACAACAGTAACAACAACAACAAGGATCAAGCAGGGAGTGTAAGGAGAGGCAGGCTTATAAACCCACAGGTGGAAGGGGATTGGCAGAGGAAGCCCAACCCTGCTGCACACTGTGGGAATAAAGGAAGGGAAGATGTGGCCGCCGCCCTCTATAGAGACAGGGAATCAGGGCAGCAGCCAAGATGGAGGAGCAGCATGGCCAGCAATCACAGGTGAGTAAGCAGCGGCTACAGGAGCGCACACAGTTACACTGAAACAGGAAACAGATCTGCGATAGGAACCTAGGTACGACTGCGGTTCGCAGCAGAGGCCGCAGCATAAGGACAGGAACGTGGCACGGACCGTGACATAATGGTTCTTATTGGTACCATGTTCCCCTCCATTTTCTTCTCTACTGTCCTTAAAAAAATAAAAGCTAAGAATTACTTGACAGAGCTTTTGTTGTGCTTAAATAATGTACCGCCCTTATTTAGTTTAACTTTTTTTTATCTTTCAGTAAAAGCAATCATTTTTATGTTGCTAATTAACTCAATAAATCTCTTAGAAACAAAAACACAAGTCACTTGAAGCTTCGTGTTGCTAATATGTACCAGGGTCCATCATCCATCAGGTTTCATTAAATATACTGGTGTCTTCCATTCTAGGCTATAAGAATCTGGGTATAACTTCAACCCCTGCATCCTCTAGCTAAACCCCCTTGATGTCTAGATTAAGATTCTTGCATTCATAAAATGGGACAAATAAACTTAGTTTGGACACCTTTAAGGCCGGTGTGAAGAAAATGCTTTAAGTAATAGAAGTGCTAATGGTTTATTTGTATTAATTCACAAAATGCTAAGTGAATTAAAAAAAACGAAGAAATCATATCACTGTTTGTTGTGTCACACCAGCGTCTTCAACAACAGTCAAGTCTTCGAGGTAAAATTACACACAGTTTTTAAAGAAGATAGATAGAGCGAGAGATAGATAGATAGATAGATAGATAGATAGATCAGCAGCACTCTATAGACACTAAAAACAGTCAAAGAAAAGATAAGAATTTTTTTTTTAATCAAAAGTGTAAATACCCACCTACCACAGTAGGTGGGCATTTACAGTTTTGATCAAAAATGTACACTAAGAACCTCAAATTTTTTCATATATTTCATAGTAGCAGAAATGCTGTTCCAAAAATTTCTTATGTTCACTTTAACCATTTTTAGTGTCTCTAGAGCGCTGCTGATATTTTGTTGTGTTTGCATAGCTTTTGACTGCCACAACAGTGTGCACCTACACATTTATTTTTCAAAACGGATGTACTAACCAGATTTTGTTTTTTGACTGTTTGTATGGGGAAGTGGCTAGTCCCCAACTTGGTTAATGCACTCCACCAACCTGCACAGGCTTTTTAATCAGGTTTATAGTTGGAACCTTCTAACTCTGAAATGTGGAGGTCTAAACAGACATCAAGAGAGGAAGCATAAAGTGTAGGTTCACACCTGAATTGGGGTCACCTTGCCGCGGTAGGTGGGCATTTACAATTTTGATAAAAAATGTCCATAAGAAGCACACATTTTTTCATATATTCCATAGTAGCAGAAATGCTGTTCCAAAAAATTCTTATGTTCTCTTTGACCGTTTTTAGTGTCTATAGAGTGCTGCTGATAGTGTTTTGTGTTTGCATAGCTTTTGACTGCCACAACAGTGTGCACCTATACGTTTATTCTCCAAGACGGATGTGCTAACCAGATTTTGTTTTTTGACTAGCTAGATAGATAGGGATATTTGGCTTTTGGTTGAAATTTCATGACAAACATAGAAATTCTTGAAATTAAATGAACTGGATGAGACCATCTCATAACTGTATGCCTTGGCCGTGCTTACTAGTCCATGTGTCGGTGGTCAGATGGACTTTTCCGGACACAGATGCAGACAACGCGCATGAAATTTTAGATGACACGTGGCTGGCCAGGGCAGGGACCGCTTTTCTGGCAAAGAAATGCCTGCTCGGCATCTGGTATTGGGGGCAGGAAAGGGCCATGATGTGGCGGAACCCATCTGTGTCCACCAGACGGAAAGGCAACATTTCCAAGGCCAAAAGCCTGGCAATGCCGACATTCAGGCTTTTGGCTTTGGGATGTTTTGGTTTAAAGTGTTTCTTCTGCTCCCAAACCTGGAAGACAGAAGGCTGGCTGCTAGACTGGCCGCTGTACGGCGTGCAGGTCATCAACTGGTGGAAGGAGAAGGGGTAGGATGGGTCTCTGGTGGTGCTGGTGGTACTCGGGCGACGGTGGAGGCTGATGCGGAGGCTGATCCCAGATCATGACTCTGAGAGGCATGGGCAGCTGAGTAACGCTTGGTCATGGCGGAGGAGGAGGAGGTGGAGACAGAGGGTGTGACAGTGGTTGGAAGCCCAGCATTGGTGTGGCCTTTTTTGGCTAAGTGTTCCCTCCATTTCAACTCATGCATTCGCTGCATGTGACTAGACATGTTGGTGGTGGTTAAACACCTAAGATTCCTTGCCTCTACTGATGCGTTTACGGCAAAGGCGGCATATGATATCGTGGTGAATCAGGGGTTTGCTCAAAGAAGGCCAAGGCTTGAGAGGTCCTGGCCCTTTTTTGACGGCGAAAGCGAGGAGCGGGGTTTTCCCGGTGACCGTGGTTGGCGGAATAATATCAGCAGACTTCTGCGACCGCCCTCTCCCTTTTTGAGCCGTATTGACACTACCCCATCGTCTTCCTCCTCATCGAGTGATGAAGCGCCGCAAGCAAATTCTGCTGAAAAGACCACGTTGGATCCGCAATGTCGTCATCATCATCATCATCATCAACACAGGTGACTTCGTCGTCCTGACATTTTGCATCCAGGAGCTGCGGGCTAAAAAAAGCAAGAGGCACTGCAAGGCGTTCCCGACCGCCCTGTTTTTTTGCCGATTGACCGCTTCCTTCTCCTCTTCTGATGGCATCAGTAACTGGGGCGTCAGAGCAGACAAAATCATCCTCTTTGGCCTCTTGGGTCTTTTAACATGCTTCTGACCCCAACCGCATTTTGTCATCAAGAGGTCTTCAGAAATGGATTATCCACAGTGGTGGGTAAACGAGTTGACATTTGGGCTGCCTTCGCTTCATGGTTGGACGGTGCTGATGATGCTGATGAAAGACATTTGTGTCCGTGAACTGGGAGGACGAGGAGGTAAGACTGCTGGATGCAGGTTGCATTAACCACTGAAGTACAGATTGGCTACGCTGTTCGTTACTAAGATTCACAGGGCCCTGACCCAGCGATGACAGGCCTGATGGTCCTGCAACTGATGATCTGCTGCGTGTTGTCGCCAGCACTGGAAGGAGCACCTTCTCTCGTACCTCTACCTCCATGTCCTACCCCCCCTCTTTGCTCGCTTACCACCTGCATTTTGCTCCATGTTCAGAAAGATAAAAATTTAAGAAGGTATGGAAGAGTTTTGGAAAGTCTCTTATTAAAAGACGGCAAATCACAGCTATTCTTAAATCCCTCTAATTTCCTACAGCCAACTAGGATTAGAAACTGAAATGTTTCTTGCGAATACCTGTGAAATGCGGTCTGGTGGAAGAACCGTAAGACAAAATCAACAGTATTTTTCCTTCAGTCCCAGGGATTTACAACTGCCCAGTAGGACTAGGAATTGATAGTTTTCAACAAAATATCATACAAGTGCGCTATCTGCATCAAACTGAGATTCAACGAGCGCAATAAAACTATTCAGAAGTTACACGGATGAGAAATTGCGTTTTTTGCAGCAATGACAAACGAGAACAGTTGCTAGAAAATTTTTCTATCAGAATTGTCGTACAACGTGGCTATTTGAAAAGAACTAGGGCCGCAGCACGTGCAATACAGGTATTTAAAAATTATACGGATAACAAACGATGGTTTTTGCACCAATGAAATACACCAACGGTAACTACAAAATTTCTGTATTAAAATTAAAATTTACAAGGGGGGCTCCTATAAAAAACAAAACTGGGCCGCACCATTTTTAAAAAAAAACACCTTTTGAAATGTAAAAGGGATAAAAAAAAGGGTGTTTTTTTTTTCCCCTTAAAAATATCCCCTGCGGGGGACTACAAAATTGCTGTTTTTAAAATTTTAAGTAAAAATTTGCCCTATAAACAAAAACTGGGCCCACCAAAGTAAAAAAAAAAACCCTTATTAAATTGTGTAGGGTTTAATAAAACGGGGTTTTTTGCCCCAAAAAAATTACACCGGGAGGTGACTACAAAATCCCCCTGTTTTAAAATTTTAAAGTCAAGGGGGCTCTATGAACAAAACGGGGCCCACCAAAGTAAAAAAAAACGGGTTTTTTGAAATGATCCCCGGGATAATAAAAGGTTTTTTTTTGAAAACCAAATAAATACACCTGGGGTTTGACTAAAAAAAATTGCTGTATTAAAATTTTAAAAGTGAAAAGGTGGCTCTATAACAAACCCGGGAACGCCTAAAAAGTAAAAAAACACTAACTAAATTGTGAAACGGAATAAAAAACGGGGTTTTTGCCCCTAAAAATTTCACCTCCCGGTGACTACAAAGTTTGCTGTTTTCTTTTTTTAAAGGAAAGGGTGGCCTAAAAAACAAAACGGGGCCGCACCAAAGTAAAAAAAAAAAAACCTTTTTTTTAAAAGTAAAAACCGGATAATAAAAGGCTTTTTTTTGCACCTATAAATAAAACCGGGGCGGGACTAAAAAATTGTTTGTATTCAAATTTAAGTGCAAGGGGGCTCTATGAAAAAAGGGGGCCCAAAAACCAAAAGTAAAAAAAAACACCTTTTTGAAATGTATAGGGATAAAAAAAAGGCTTTTTTTTTTTGGCCCAAATAAATACACCGGGTGACCCAAAATTTGCCTGTTTCAAATTTAAAGGGGTGCAAGGGGGTTTTCAAATGAACAAAACTGGGGCCCAAACCAAAAGAAAAAAAAAAACTATTTAAAAATGTATACAGATAAAAATGGGGTGGTTTTGAAACAAAATGAAAAAAACACCGAAATTACTAAAAATTTTTTTGTATGGTAAAAAAAAAGTACAAGATGGGTCTTTTAACAAAAAGGGGCCTGTGCCAAAGGAACTAAACCTAATTAAATTGTGTACGGTTAATAAACGGTGGTTTTGCACCTAAAAAATTTATACCTGGGTTAAAATAAAAATTTTTCCTGTACCCCTTTTTGTAAGTAAAAAATGGGTCTTTAACAAATTTTTGGACTGCCCAAATAAAAAACATGAAATTTAAAATTTGTTTTACGGATAAAAAAAAAGGGGGTTTTTTTGCCCTAAAAATACACCTCGGTGACTAGAAAAATTTTCCTGTAACCATTGTAAGAAAAAAAAGGGTTTTTGAACAAAGCGGGACTCGCCAAAGTGAAAAACTGAAAATTAAATTGTGAAACGGATAATAAAACGGGGTTTTTTGCCCCCTTATCCAAATTAAAACCTGGGGTGACTAGAAAATTTTCTTATCCTTTTGGGTAAAAACAAAGGGGGTTTTTTAAACAAAACTGAGTGCACCAAAATGAAAAAAAAACCCTAATTAAATCATGTACAGATAAAAAAAATTGATTTTTTGCCCCTATCAAAAACCCCCTGCAGTTACTAAAAAAAGATTTTTGAAAATCCTAATAAAAGGGACAGTTTTGCAAAACATACAAGTAATTTTTCACCCAAAAAAATCCCAAAAAAACTGTTAAAAAAAAAACCCATTGAAATTTGCGGGGTCAAAGCAAAAGCCCCTGGGCTGCAAATATCCACTCTCCTTTTTTAAAAAAGCCTTTCCTGCCTCCCAGCCGGGTTGTCTGGTTCGCCCCCAGCCCCCCCACCTCCCGCCCCCCCCGGGAAACGGCTGTACAGAGCGAAGATCTCCTTTAAAATTCCCACCCTGAGAAACTAAAAATTTAAAATCCTAATCTACCAAATTCAAATTGTTTCCCCAAGCTAAAAGCAAATTTTTGCCCTGTGGAACAAAAAAGAACAGTTTTCGCTGAGCTTTTTTGAGAGAGACCGAGCACCCCTTCCTCCCCCTTATGAAAAACAAAACCCAACACTGATCATGAACGGGAAAGGGGCTTTTTCTATGTAAAACAAGGTCATGTTTTTTTTCCCAGCCAATAACAACCAAAAACACCCCAGTCATAAATTTCCGCAAAAACCCAAAGCTCACCCGCCCTATTCTCTAAGCTTTTGCTGGCCGCCAAAAAAAAAAAACCGGGAAAACGCTAAAATGGCGCAAAAATTAATAGTTTAAAGCGCAGTTTTTAACCAAAATTTAATCGCAAAAATGGGGAAGTTTAAGTTTGCTATTGCCCCCCCAAAACCCGAGGTTTTGGGAAATAAAGGGGTCCACCCTCCACTTTAGTGCAGGGTTTCCCCTTTTTCCCCAACATGACCCCCCGCTTAAGGCCATCAAAATGAACAACAGTTACTACCTTGACTGGCCATTTCACCGTCTTACCTGTATCTCCATATATTTTTGCAGCCTGCATTGCTGCCTTTCAGCTTCTTATAAACCCCCGGTTTTTTTCGCATCAAAAAAATACTCCATTGGGTTAAACCTTTTTTAAACCTTCCATAAAATTTAGTTAACCCCATTATTTTTTTTTTTTAATTTCCCCCCCCCCGTCTTTTTTTATCCCTCCCTTCCCCTGTTTTTAACCTCATCTAACATTTTTGCCCCCTTCACCTAAAATATCTAATTTTTGAAATTTTCCCTTTTTTGGGGTACTCACTTTTTATTAATTCTTACATTTTAGATGTCTCTTGATAAAGGCGATTGCCGAAATGTCGACATAATATATGACATCAACTTCACTTACATTTATGTAAAGCACTTGTCTAGTATACTTTTGTAACAATTTTTTGGCACTTATCTTTTTTGATTTAATATGATCCAAGCCTCTTTTTAAAAAAAACTATATTTAAACCGCATTATAAACCCCCCTTGGCCCGTTGGGTTTTTATTTATCACGGGATGAATAACGGTTTTTTAAATTTTCCCCTGGGTTCATACCTGGGAAAAGATGCTGCAAAATCTGTCTGGTCAGGGGGCTGAAGACATGGTGATACATCTCAAAGGCCCCCATAAATCCATGGGGCTGAACTGGAGGGGGATGGGCATTGGAGCCCCAAAACAGTGTCTGCAAAAGGGTGGTTTTTCTACTCAGCAACAGAAAAGGGGGGAGCAGGGGCCCGGAGGGGGTAGAAAGAGATGAGGGAAAATGAGGGGAGATTTCCCAGACCCCGTGGCCCGTATACAGTGGAGATGGGAAAGGGAGAGAGTTTTCCCCAGAGTCACCTTCGCCCGATGGCCCACTGCAAAGCTTTAAATTTCCTGGCCCAAATGACAACCCCAAAAATGACCCCTCCCGGGAGAGGGATGACTTCTTTTTCTCTCCACCCCCCTTGGAAACCCCTTTCTACAGCTCCAAAAAGGGAGCCTTTTTTTTGTACTATAGAGAAATCCTATGTAGGGCAGTTGGCCCCCTGCCTATTTTGTGGGCCCTCGCCCATCCTCTGGGAAGTCCTTTTACCGGGGGGTTTTTCCCCATTGGGTCAAAAAAACCCCCCCTAAAGGGTGCTGTATGAGGGGGGGGTCCCTTTTTTGGAGCACTTCCTTTACCCCCCTATTAAGGAAATGTACCAAACCCGCAGCAGGGCCGGGAGCAGAAAACCCGAAAAAAAACAGGTGGGTTTCCTACTTTGGGCAGCACCCCTGCCACCCCACAAAAGAAGATCCGCTTGGGCAAAATTTGGGGAGCCCCCAAAATGGATGTGTGTCCCAACTTGCCGAGTTTTCCCTGGAGAAGCTGTCCCTGCCCGGCCATAGTGTGGAATCAGAGCGGGTTTCAGTGCTGTGGGGGGCCATATTTTTCCCCAAGGAAAAAATTTTCCTTGGCCACCCAAAATGTGGAGAGACCACTTTTTTCCAGATGAATCAGGCGTGGATCAGCCAGGATTTTCCCAACCCAAAAATGCCTTAAGCACAGATTAGTTCAGCCAAAGACGCCTTAAACCAAAAAATTTTTTTGGGGGAAAGGCTGGGTTTTTCTGGCACCTGCCTCAGCACTACTCCCGGGTTCTGCCACCCCCCCCTGAAGCCCCAATCTGCCCCCAGCTGCTCCCCTCTAAAACCCACCATCTTTACCAGGGAAATGGTATTGCCCCCCCAAACCCCCCCACTCTTCACTAGGCCATTATGTAGACTTCTGATACTGGGTACCACCTCCACAATCTGTCACTTTCCCCCTCTGTACCTACTCATTTTTCGCCACCCTTTCCCCAATCCCGTCCCTTTTTCCACTCTGGGCCTACTGATTCTGCTGCCCCCCTTTCCCCACCCCTGTCATTTGCCACTCTGGGGGGCCTACGATGTTGCTGCCCTCTCCTCAATCCTGGGCCCTTTGCCACTCTGTGGGGCCCACTTTATGTTGCCCGCCAGCTCCTCAACTGTCTTTGCCACTCTGAGGCCTTTCCAAAGTTGCTGCCATTCCCCCAATCTGTCATTGTGCCACTCCCCTTTTGGGGGTCTCATGCTGCTGCCACCTCCATAATCTGTCATTTTCCACTCTGAGCCTACGATGTTGCGCCACTCCTCAAATTTTGTCTTTTGCCACTTTGTGGGGCCACTTTATGTTGCCCGCCAACCCCCCACAATCTGTCATTTATAACCTGTTCCTACTGGGGTTTTCTGCCACTTTCCCCACTCTGTCCTTTTTGCCCCTCGTTGGGTTACCCTTTTTGTTGCCACCCCACCCAAACTGTCATTTGTGCCCCCTGGGCCTAAATGATTTTTTTGCGTCACCTTCCTCCACCCTCTGTCATTTTTGGGCCCCTCTGTTTGGTTTAAAAAAAAGCTGCTGCCCCAAATGACCCCCCTCCCCTCACTTTACCACCCTTTTGGTTTCCTAATGGGAAATTTCCACCCTCCACCACTCTATGACGTTGCCACTATGTTTGGTTTCCCCCTTCTTTTAATCTGTCAAGAGGAATGAAAAGGACAAACAAACCCGATTGAAACCATAAGGCCAGAATGACATAGTCCTTTGTTTGCATCAGGGTTAGCCAAAAACAGGAGTGGGTACAGAACACAGAAGACATGCAAATATCCCATTTACTGGTCATCTCTGTTTTGGATAAACTGCTGTTTATTTTTGGCTTTAGCAATACTGACGGATCAAAGGAAGGGCAAAATGATCAGTGATGTCAACGAAAAATTACTGCCGACACCCTCTCCACTCTTTTGGGGGCTCTACATGTATCAGTGTTTAAGAGAACAGGTTCTATCATAATCTGTGGAATCATCTGATAACAGAGTAAAAGGATCTTGGCCCTCAGCTTGGTTTTTTCCAGCTGGCGCCAACATTACCTTGTCCGGCTGTGTTCCCACTTCAGTTATTTGGTCAGTTTTGGCCCTTTAACTTCCCAGAGAAGTGAAGTGTGAAGCGATTCTAATAGCGGCGCCTGTCATCAGCGTGTCATACTAAAACACAGCATTGTATCAAGAACAATCCACGCTCCCTATGCATGTTTGAGCATGGCACAATATTCTACAACACCCTACAGGCTCTGTGCAGCCAGGAAATAGCTGTTTTTTTAACACGATTCATTGCAAATAAATTCAGGTCGCACCGTTTTTTTGTGGAAAATTTGGCGAATCTGGCGAACCGAATTTTTGAGAAATTCACCCATCTCTACTTGCCACTCATCTAGCAGGCAGACCACGCTAATGTAAATGGTTACGAATGGTCTGATGTTACACTTTGTTGCCTCCCACCTCCCTTAAACGTGCTTGGAGTTGTGTGGCATTCATCATCTGGTTCCTCAGGGCATTGTGTACAATGAAGCATCAGTCATCAGTGTGTGATGTAGGTAACGGTCCTCCACTTTTTTGTCTTTCTGTGACTCTTCCAGTCTCTGATGCAACCTGCTGATGACACTCTGCAAAACTCTTAGCTCAGTGGCCACTTCCATCTGAGAGCATCCTGCTTGAAGCCTCGCAATGACAAGGCGCTGTTGATCTATTGTAATGTGTTGACTTGGTCGTGTGACATCAAAAGTGAACACCATGATGAGGAGGACTGCTTAAATCCGAATTCAAATTGATCCCCTAAATGTATTGGGTGATTCAGGAATCAAACACCTATTGTGAAGTTTGACATTAAGCTTCTCGTTAGAGATCAGCAAGTTCTGCAAAAAGGACTGAAACACATTGAATAGTTTGACATGTGCATTCTAAAGCTAAGCGTTGGTCTCATTTAGTGCATTGAAAAAAATTTCAAGAAATTTTATGCTCATCCTTAAATTTCAACCAATCATCTCTAACCTTGTGAGTAGTGTATATACAAAAAATTTCAAGATCACAGAACTCCAATAATGAAAAAAGAGATTTATTTCACATGTCCAGCAAAAAGGTACAACCTTTTGATTCTATCACAGACCCTTTCTCAACCATAGTAACAATACATCTGAATGGGCCTCGTTTATACGGTCGAACAGTAAAGCTGTCTTTGTCCATAGCAACCACTCAGAGCTCAGCTTTCATTTCCCCAAAACAGTTTAATAAATGAAAGCTGAGCTCTGAATGGAGAAAGATACAAGAATACAACAGGAGAAAAGCAGGCGCATTATTAAGGAGATGTGCAAATAATCAGAGAGATAATTTATCAAAATTGTCTGTGATGGGACAAGAAAAGGCAATGAAGGGGATTGTCTAGTTTATAATTTACAGATTAGAAAAACAAACAATGCTCTCAAACTTATTTTTTTTTTTGCCAGTGTTTCCGTCTATAAAAATAAGAAATACTAAGTGTACGTTCACACGGCAGTCGTAAAATAATGGTCAGATTCTATAACAGAATCAGATGGTATTTTTTGGGATTCGGCCAGCCAATTTAACATTGAAAAGTACATTTTCCGCCTCAAATCCATTCCAAGTTTTTTGCAAAAGTGTCGGCTTGGAAATCCAAACTCAGAAAATCCAAGCTATGGAGACTACAGCTCGGATTTTCTATTACGGTCTATTGGGATGATTGACAGTTGGATTTTCACCAACTGAAATCCATATGAAAATCCAACTGGATTACCAAGCCGTGTAGATGAGCCCTAAGGCTATGTCTACACGTCATACGCTGAAGTGACCCTGGAAATCTAACAGTATTTTAACTTCGTTGTACTGCAATTTTTGCTGTGGGTTATGCGCAAAAAAAACGCAGTTGGTTTTCATATTTTGGTCGGCCCAGCACATAGAAGTGCATTGAAATCCGGCGGAAGAAAGAACATATTCCGGGTAGAGATGGGCGAATTGATTCTAACAAAGTGGAATTCGTTTAGAATTTCAGGAAAACTTTGGTTCGGAACGAATTCGAACTTTGGGGTACTTTGGGTGAACGAAGTGTGCTTTTGATTTTTATTTTAAATGGCTGCGAGCACATGGCGCTACATGGGGCAAAGCACTCTGGAGGAAGAAGGGCATAGCCTGCATGACATGTGCAGAGGTGAAAGCCAATCAGAGACCGGCGGGATTCTGTGAGTCACCGCACTATATAAGTCTGGGCGCGGACGCTGGGAGCTCATACCGCTCTCACTGTAAATGATCAGGGAAGTGCTGCCGCGGCTGATAGCTCTTACTGAGAATTGATTTGTAAGCCCTCGCGGGCAGGGTCCTCTTTCCTCTCTGTTTCAGTTTTCTAGTCATTTTGTCACCATTGTATTTGTTCAATATTTTTTATGTATGTAATTCCCCTTAAATGTACAGCGCCGGAATTATGGCGCTTAAATTAATTAATTAAAAA
>JAODAL010048313.1:0-29123 GCA_025379985.1 Phyllomedusa bahiana | reverse complement strand
ATGGCCCGCCTTCCCATTGGCCCAATAATGCGCCTCTTTTTAACTTAGCCAATCACAAAACAGAGCTCGCTCTGCATTTCTTTTTCCCATAGAACTTTGGAAGGTAGCTCACCCGCTGATTGGCTAAGCTGGACGAGCCCCTTTTCCCCCCAACCAATCGCAGTACTGGGAATATTTCCCATAGACAATAATAACTTTTAGGGCCCCCTTCTATCGCGCCCTTCTTGCTCCACTCAAAATAGACGCACTACATTGATTGGTGGATTCATATCTGCTCCCTTTGGTCTCAACCAATCAGCTTTTTTCTGCCTTTTTTACTGTATTTTGAACTGTCCCTCCTTTTCATTTGATTGGCCCATAATTCTCCATAAAGCAGAAAAAGGAAAGGACGGCTCACTTACATGGGCTTCAGTAGTAGGTCCTGGAGAGACATGCAATCTTCAGTAGCAGAACCGCTCCATGCTAGCCGCCGGCCAGGCGGAAAAATGAAACAATGAATAGGACGGAAGTCCCGGTATCCAGGATGGCAACCGAATGCCACAGAGCCCCGTGGAGAAATCCGGAAGCAGGTAGGGGGAAAAAAACTGACTTTATTGACGTATAGAAAAAAGTAAAAAAGCACAATGGCGACAAACCCTTACGGCAGAATGAAGCAACACAGACGCGTTCGGGCAACAAACGCCCTTGCCACTGTGATATCGGCCATGTTAGTGCTATCAATTTAAAACACCCTAAGACCAATCATTGAACACGGGCTAGGTCACATGGTATCACATATAGAATGAGAGATGCCTATTGTATAGACAAAAGTAGAGAAGCGCATATATTAAGTTACCTCGATATACAGTAAAGTGCAAGAAACTATCTCTGAACTTAAATATATATATAAGGTAACATATATATAGTAACATATTAAGATACATGAAATATAAAGGCGCACAGACCACAGAATGTCCGTAAATCAAAAAAAAACTGTTAGTAATGTAAAGCATATCGGTACGATAATTCAATCCTTCAGGTCTCCTTGTGCCCAGTTTTAGAATCCAATAGGTTCTCTTTGTCTAATGATTTTAACCCAATTCCCACCTCTGTATGGGGGAAATTTATTAATTCTATAGCATAAAACCTAAAACTAGCTACATCACCATCATGATTTTCTAGAAAGTGCTTCGCAGCGCCTGACATTTGACTTTTTTGTTTTTTTATAGTATAGATATGCTCTCCTATACGGGTTTTGTTTTTAAACGAGTGGTACTCCCTACGTATTTCTTTTGGAAAGTAATGCATTAAATTTTGTAGATTGCAATGATGGCTGTTGCAGTTAAATAAACTTTTTGGGATGTCATATTTATGTAATTTTTGTGTGTCAGTAAATTCTTTTGTTTTATTGGCCATATTGCAGCAATTACACCGTGACCTCCACACTTAAAAAAACCCTTTTGGGACAACCATGTTTTAGATGTAGTGTTAGCAAAATTTAGTGAACCACACTGGGGGAGATGATGTGTCCTATTGTTGGTCCTTTTTTAGGGATCACTTTAACCCCTTCATCCAAAATTTCGGACAAAATGCTGTCCTGCCTGAGAATGACAAGATTCCTGAGAAAAAATAGATTTAATTTGTTTGAAGTTATTGCTGTATTTGGTCGTGAATGTTAATTTATTTTTTTGCAACTCCTGGTTCTTTTTGGCTATTTTTATTAATAACTGTTGTTGCGTTATAGAGTTGACTTTCTTTTTTGCTTTTTGAATATCTTTCTTGTTATAGCCTCTCTTTATAAGTCTATCCTCAATTATTTTTTCTGTTTGTTTGTAGTCATTATCCAGAGTGCAAATTCTCCTAGCTCTTATTAATTCTCCATATGGGACTGCCCTTATAGTATAATCTGCATGGCAGCTATTAGCCCTTAAAACCGTATTACCAGAGTTCGGTTTCCGATAAAGGGTAGTGACAATTTTACCCACGTCCAATCTCCCTGTAGGTATATGTCCAAGAAAGAGACCCCTTCTTTATGCCCAGGCTTGTGAACCGCAGATTTGTAGGGATTACAATTGATATAGTCCAAAAGGACTGTATGAGCGTACATCGCGACCCAAATAATTAAGAGGTCGTCGATGTAGCGCCCATCCCACAAAATACAGTCCACATATGGTTGTTAACATTTTTATATGGCCTGGTGGTCCCACCAGGCCATAGTGAGATTAGCTAGGGAGGGTGAAAAAGTAGCACCCATGGGAGCACCAAGCAACTGTATGTAAAAAGACTGTTCAAACTTGAAGAAGTTACTTGTGAGTAAATACTCAATGGCCATGAGTATAAACTCTTGTAGGTTATTATCGTACAAATCACGTTGTTTGGAAAAAAGCTAACAGCTAATAGAGCAATTTATGAGGTATGCTCGAATATAAACTTCAGGGACGTCACAAGTTACCCAAGTAAGATTCTCTGACCAAGGTTTCCCTGAAAGATTCTGCAGGACAGCTGTAGTGTCCTTTAAATAACCTGGTATATTTTGTACAATTGGTTGAAGATATTTATCAACCCAATTACTCAGGCGTTCATTCAAAGAATCGTTGCCCGAAATAATGGGACGCAGTCCTGGTGGAAACACATCCTTATGCACCTTAGGGGTGCCATAAAAGATAGGGATCATAGGATCATCTATAAGTAAGTATTTCTTTTGTTTGTCATTAAGCACCCCTAAGCTGTAACCTTCAATGAGCAACTTTTCCAATTTATCCCTAAAGAATTTACTGGGATTTTCATGTACTTTGCGATAGGTGGTCTTATCATCTAAAATCTCATAGACCTGTTTTGTGTAGAGGCCGGCGACCATCATAATTCTCCATAGGTTATAATGTTTCACTGTCGCTCCTATTCTGATTGGCTAGTTTATGCCGACCAATGAGAAGAGCTTACAGAATTTGAATTACTGTATTTCCCGGCAATTCTCTATATCGCAAATCCTGATGTGGCGCCGGTCTCGGCGACAAACACGTTGTTAGAGATTTGATTGATTTATGTTTATAGAAGTTTTCAGCTCTTTTTCAGAGAATATTTTACACTTAATAAAAATGATTTTTTTTAATCATACTCCATGCCACACGGTGCTGAGAGCTGAGGTTTAATTGCCCTTAACTGGCCATGGACTACAATGGGACAAAGCAGCTCGCGCTCTGATTGGCCGAGATAGCCAAGCCCCCACTAGCTCAACCAATCAGCTCTTTTCTGCATTTTTACTGTATTTTGAACTGTCCAGCCCTTTTAATAGATTGGTCAATATTTCTCCATTTGGTTATAATGGGGTCCTGGCGTCCCATTCTGATTGGCCAGGTTGCATGCCCGCTAGTTCAAAACCCAATCGCTCTTTTCTGCATTTTTACTGTATTTTGAACTGCCCCCTTTTATTTGATGGTCAAGATTTCTCCCTAGGTTATAATGGGTCCTGTGCTCCTATTTGATTGGCCAGGATTGCCAAGCCCTGCTAGCTAACCAATCAGTTTTTCTGCATTTTTACTGTATTTTGAACTGGGCCTGCCTTTGAATTTGATTGTCCATACTTTCCATAGGTTATAATGGTTCACTTTCGCTCTTATTCTGATTGGCTGGTTTCTGCCGACCAATGAGAAGAGCTTACAGAATTTGACTTACTGTATTTCCCGGCAATTCCCAAGATCCTAATTCCTGATGTTGCGGCGTTCTAGATTTTTGGAAAGTGATTTTTTTATGTTTTTTTTTTTTTTTTTTTATGGTTTGAGCTCTTTTTCTGATAATGTTTTAAACCTAATAAAAGCATTTTTTTTTTTTTTATTCATACTCCATGCCGCACGGAGCTGAGAGCCGAGATGGATTTCTTTTGCGATCTTCTATATGTTTCCTCTCATGTTACGTTCTCGCTTCACTTCGTCTCCTCCGGCTCATTTGGACCAACTTCAACTAGGTCTGTCTGTCAGAGCTGGCGAGCGCTGCAATGCGCCTCACTTTGCCGACCCGCGATCGTACATGCCTCGAAGTTTTCGAAAGTGCCGTGTCCCGCCCCAGAACGCCCACACCGCTCCCATTTTCACGCCCCTTCATGTTTGGGGGCAGCCGAAAGTGGCGAAGGCTGCACCTAACATCGTTATCCCTGCGTCCGACAGGAGATTCGGATCGGTGAGCCGCAGTTTTCGACAGAAAACAGGCGCAACTCCCGATCATACATATCGCCAAAAGATTGCAACTTGTTCCAAGAGACAATATTCTTTTGGAATAGAATAGAAAGAATAATAAGGCTCGGTTCACATCTGTGTTGGAAGTTCTGTTCGGCATCACAGAGGTGGGAAAAAGGACACCTAGCACCAACGGATCCTATTATAAAAATGGGTCCATCAAAATTTCCGTCATGGATCTGCCATTTAGATTTGGGAAAAAATTGACAGCTTGCTGTTCTATTTTTTCCATCAGTCCCGACGGAACATGCAATGCATATGTGAACCAAGCCTAAACAAACTAATGTTTGACTTTTTCTACACTGTATAGGGAGACATGTATGAATGGGGCTGTGCCATTTTGGTGTGCTTTGAGCTAAACAAACTGTCATAGCCCTGTTCTATATAGGTATGAATTGTCATACACCTAAATTTGGCGATATCTGTGCTCGACACAATCGGTCACATGTATGAAAACAGTCTAGGTCTAAAACTCCCTTTGTTGCCCATAGCATCCAATCAGAGCTCATAGCAACCAATCAGCGTGGTCCTTTCATTTTTCCAGAGCACTATATGAAATGAAAGGGGCGCTTTGATTGGTTGCTATGGGCAATAAAGTGGTGTTAGACCTAGACAGTTTTCATACATGTGGCCCAATGCTTTTAAATGCGAAAAGATGTGGGAGGCGTGTGGTGCCAGAGTTATACATTGCGTCAAAAATGTGCAGCAGTTTGGCATGAAACTGTTTTACATATCCATACCAGTTTCAAAGTGGTTGAGACTACTTTTGGTGCAGAATGGGACACAATTATAAAGTGCTATAAGACACTTTCATACATAGGGAGACATGTATGAACCTTGCACCAACTCTCAGGTTCTACCTCTGTATTTAATAGTGTACAATCTGACAGTATGTATGAAAGTAGTCTCAGCCATGCCACTTTGAAACTGGTATGGTATAACTTTGGCACAGTTTTGGTGCATTGTATGACTCTGGCGCCACATGCCCACCGCATCTTTGGCACATTTAAAAGTGTTGCTTTTGGTGCAGATTGTGCCAAGTTTTGGTTCACACATCTATACTATAGAACAGGGCTATGACATTTTGGCTCAAAAGCACTGTGGATTGTACACTATTAAAAACAGAGGTAGAACTGGTGACTTGGCGCCAGGTTTGTACTTGTCCCCCACAGTTTACAATTTAAACAAATTGTGGCAACACTTAAGAAACATTGTTGCATACCAGTTATAACATGCTTATGATATTAGAACAAGGCATTATATTTATTTTAAAATGGACTACCAATATTGGTTCTTTCGTTTTGCCAGGTTTGGATAGAACTGACAAGGAAAACCACACTAAAAGGTGATAAAGCCAGGATCTTACAAGTGTGACCATAATAGATATGCTGCATATGAATATATTGAGAGCGCCTATACCTTTGTTCTGTGTGCCAGTGGTAAATCATATAAGATTCATAGTTATACTGACTGCAATACTAAAATTTGTCAATTATCTTATTACTTGTTCGCTGGGGCGTTGCTAGGGTCCTAAAACATCCAGGGCAAGGACCCTCTGTGTTATATTTTTCTCAATGGGTCCGGGTGAATGCAGTGTTTTTCATGGCACATATATTTATAGATAAAAAAAATGTTTCTCATTTGATTTGTGTTTTCCAAATAGATACTGTCTACACTGTGCAATGCAAATCAGCACTAAAAAATTAGCCTATTTTAAAAACATCATCTATGTATAATAGTGTAATACTTTTACATAATAGTCATGCAGTTACCAAATAATACCCCTCTACATGGAGCAAATATCTCACTGTAACTAGAGCAGCCTGGGCCCCATAGCAATCTTTTTAATAGGTCCCATACTTCCCATAACCCCCGCCCACCAACATTTATCAGGACATGCAGTTACTAGATAATAAAAGGGACAAACACCTCACCCTACATATCACCATCATACTGCTACCAAACAAATCCCACTGTACCCAGACCAACATTACATTTCTCAAAAATTCGGTTCGCCGACTTCGCCGAATTTTCCGAGAAAATTAGTTTCGGTCCAAATTACTTCGGGACGAATTGCATTAAAAACAGCTATTTCCAGGCTGCACAGAGCCTGCAGGATGCTGTAGAACGTTGTGCCATGCTTAAATATGCAGGGGGAGCTTGGTTTGGTCTTTCATACAATGTTGTGTTTTAGTATGACACGCAGATGACTGCCGCCACTCTTAGAATTGCTTCACTATAAATTCCCTGGCACTTAAGAGGGCAAAACTGACCAAAAAACTGAAGCGGGAATGTAGCCTGATAACGCCATGGCAAAAACAAGCTGAGGACTCAGGTGGCAACATCAGTAGTGACAGAGTGTGGAGGTGATGGCAGCAGCCACAGCAGCATGAGGTCAGACAGTGGCACAATGACATTCTGGAGGTGGCAAAAAAAGGAGTATGCCACAGAGTGGCACACTGACAGAGTGTGGAGGTCACGGCACCAGCAACAGCAGCAGCAGTATGAGGTCAGACAGTGGCACAATGACAGGGTGTGGAGGTGGCAAAAACATGAGTAGGCCACAGAGTGACACAATGACAGAGTGTGGAGGTGAAAGCAGTAGCATCAGCAGCAGCATGAGGTCAGAGAGTGGCACAATGACATTCTGGAGGTGGCAAAAACAGGAGTAGGCCACAGAGTGGCACAATGACACAGTGTGGAGGTCACGGCACCAGCAACAGCGCAGCAGTATGAGGTCATAGAGTGGCACAATGACAGAATGTGGAGGGGGTGGCAATAGCAGTCCCTGGTAAAGATGGTGGTAGGCAGTTTGGAGAAACTGACAGCAGAGGTGTGGCATCAGGTGGGTGGTGGCATCAGAATAGTGGCTGAGGCAGGTAGTTTGAACTCAGACTCATTTCTCAAAGTTTGGGTGAGGCGTCATGGATGATTTAATCTGAGGCCTAAGGCATTGGTGTGTGGAAATCCTGGCCGATCCACGCCTGATTCATCTTGACAAAGGTCAGTCGTTCCACTTTTTCCGTGGACAAGCGGGTTCTCCTTGGGGTAACGATTGCCCCCGCCCATCATGAATCCCCCGCTCGATGCCACACTACTGGCCGGGCAGGACAGCTTCTCCAACTGCAAACTTGGAAAGTTGCGGCCACGCATCCAGTTTGGCTGCCCAGTAGTCCAGCGGATCTTCTAAATGGGGTGGCAGAGTGCTGCCCCAAGTAGGCCACCACCTGTTGGTTCAGGGTCTGCTCCAGGTCATGCTGCTGTGCTGGGACTGCCCTCCTCACTAGGCGGATTGAAGGAAGCTGCTCTTTCAGTGACTCCAGACTTAGGTTTGCTGCTGATGGAGCTGGTACTGCTCCTACCCCCCCACCTTCCCAGAGCAGCCATGGCAGTAGTACGTGAGCACTGAGGAACCCCCCGGTCGACCTGTCAGAGGAGGGACGATGCCGCACATAGGCAGCGGCAAACTGACTACGGAGGATTTCTCTATAGTATTTGGGTTTGTCCTCCCTCTCAGCAGCTGGGAAAAAGGCTCCCATTTTGGACCTTTAGCGAGGGTCCAATAGGGTGGAGAGCCGAAGTCACCCTCTGCCGGATGGTGACTATTGGGGCTGTCACTAGCCAAGCAAATCAGCATGCTGCGGGCCATCTGCACAAGTGACTCTGAGGGACTCCCTGCCTCCATCTCCACTGTATCCTGCCATAGTGCTTGCGGGTCATCTGCCTCGTCTTCCTCATCTCCATCTACCTCCTCCAGCTGCTCCTGCTCCTCCTCTCCTTTTACCTGGGTAGAAAATCCACTCATTTCACCAGACAATGCTTCTGCTCCAATTTCCTTCTCCTCCTCCTCCTCCTCCTCCTCCTCCTCCAGTTCAGTCCCCATCGGACTCATGTGGCCGCGATATGTAGTTGCCACGTCTCCAGTCCCCTGCCCAGAGAGATTTTTCAGCATCTGTTCCAGGACATGAAGCAGTGGAATGACGTCATTCATCCCATAGTCCTGGCGACTGACAAATAACGTGGCCTCCTCGATTGGCCTCAGCAAACGGCAGGTGTCCAGCATGAGCTGCCACTGGCTGACATCAAAGTTACACAGGGATACTCCTGTCCGCCTGGACCCATCAAAAATCATAAGGGCCTTTCTCTGTTCTTTACATTTGGGTTTCCAACATGTTGCAGGCTGGAATTCCAAACGGGTGGAAACATCGCATATCAGCGTGTGTTGGGGAATCCTTTTCTCCCGCTGCAACTCAAGGAGGGTGTTCCTGCTTTGTAAGAATGGAATGAAGTGCATGCCAATTTTTCCTGGCCATTTTCAGAATCTTCTGAAGATCGGTGGAATACTTCAGGAACCTTTTCACAACCAGATTGAACACGTGCGCCATTCAGAGTGCATGGACCATCCCTCCTCGGTGCAGCACGAATAACATGTTCCTCCCATTGTCCGTCACCATGGTTCCGATTTGCAGTTGGTGCAGAGAAAGCAACACATCGATTTCTTGCTGCATGACGTGGAGCAGTTTCTCCCCTGTGTGACTTTGTTCGCTGAGGCAAAGCCAGGTGTAGAACTGCGTGACACCGCTGTGCCCTACACATTAGATGAGCAGTACTGTGGAGGCTGAGATGTGGTGGTGGGGTGGAGAGGAGGGGGCGGACTGGCGCAGGAGCACATTGACACGTGGAGGAGAAAGCGGCATCTCCTGTCCAATTGTTGGTGTGCCTGGCGGAAGCACTTCACCTAGTGGGGCCGCAAAGGACATGTACGCCCTGATCGTAGTTACCTCCACACGTCCGCTGCCATGCACCTTGAACAACTGAAAGCTAAGGACTGCCCCCTTCTGTTCTACAAAATTTGTGATGGCTGGTACTGCCTTTTGGAAAAGAAATTACGGCTTGGAACATTCCCCCGCTCGGCACACCATTATTCTCTAAAGGTGCAGAGTCCACCATCTGAAGGGAGGACTGCCGTACCAACAACTTGGACAGGAGCATGCTCAGCTTCTGCACCTTAGGATGTTGGACCCCATCTGTGTCTCTTTGCAATCGCCTCGTGAACGACGCTGGTGCAATGGTAGCAAGCAGGAGCGTCTGGACGGGGAGATGGCAAGAAATCAGCTCCCTTCTGCAGAGGTGGTGGAGCCTACTGGCTGCAATGGCTACGTGCCACGGCCGCTGCGCTGCTGCGGCGGTGGCGGCAGGATGGACCACCACATCTGAGCCATGTTTCTCCCAGGCCATCGGTGGGACGCGCATGTGTTGACGCAGGCCGTGGGCCACGTAGCTCCCTTTCCACGCTTCACTTCTGCCACCAGATTCTACATATACCCTATTCGGCTCCTCGTGTCTTAGCAAAGAACTGCCACACCGCGAGTAGCTGATATTACCGCCCACTCCGCACGAGTGACTGCTACTGCCGCTCCTCGCTGAGCCCCGTGCCGCTAATTTCTTGCCGCAAAGCGGGCTTTCTACCCGTGGCCGCTTGGCTCCCGACCCCCGCACTGCTGCTACCATGCTAATACGGGCAACTGCCCATTGCTGGCTGCGCGTGCCTGACGCCCCAAGCTTACGCCCTCTTCCTAACGATGATGAAGCCCTTGCTTCACCCGGCTCCAAGGGGCGGGGCGGCACATCATCATCGATTATTGTTTCATCTTCCTGTGTCCTCCTCACGGTCTTGGTATGCAGAGGCTGACCCCTCACAACATGACCTCCCATGCCCCTCTCAACATCTATTACTTTACGGCTACTGCAATTAAAAGGGATATTGGCTCCATTTCTTCGCCCAAGTAGCTGTTGACTGTCCCCCTCAAAGTTCATCCCCGCTGTATAGTGGCGCTGAGCCCATAACACATAGTAGATGATCTCTGGCCTGGGGGGGAACCAGATGAGACAGTGGCGGTTGAGGACAGTTTAGGGGGGCCGCTGACCGCTCCAGGCATGCCAACTAAGGGGTTTTGTTGAGTTTCCCAAGACTCTTGGCTGGGGTTGTCAGATTCATCTGGGAGGAAGTGGATACCTAGTCAACCCATCAAGAACCATTGGTTGCTGGAACAACACACGTCGCTAGATCACGGCAGTTCTTTGGGCCCCACCCAGTGACCCTGCTGCGACGTCCCCTTACTGTGTGCAACCTTGGCCTGCTCCAGGAATTTTGTGCCACGCACTCGCATGTAAAGAGCCTGCCACCTCTCTGTCTGAAAAAACTGTTTGTTCTAAAATGTACAGATCTGTTTAATGAAGATATCTGTATATTTATAAATATACCCTGTATTTGACTCCAAGTGAACACATAACAACTTGGGTAACCGTGGATATAAATTGGGGCTCCACAAAGGCCCCGGAAAAATTTACTTGTATGTGCCGTTAAAAACACTGTGTAAATTTACTGAATATAAAAGCACAACAGGGGTTAATTAACCTTCGGATATGAATATGCTACATCAAAATACCCCTTTTTTGGCGTTGAAAAAACACCGGATCTTTTGTGACCCCCAACAGCAGACAAAAAACACTGAATTAACCCTTGGATGTAAATTGCGCAAAAGAAATATTCTGCCAAAAATTACCGCTTTGTAGCGTTAAAACGACGTGTATTTTACGAAGCACAACAGCAGAAAAACGCTTAATTAGTCTTCGGATATGAATTATGCTACAGACAAAATGTATTCTTTGGCGTTGAAAAACAATGTTTCTTTTACTGACTACAACTGCAGAAAAAGACTTAGTTAACCCCTGTATCTAAATTGCGCAAAAGAAATTAGCGGCCAAAAATTAAGAGGTATTTGGATTGTAAAAACGCTGTTTCTTTAACTGAATACAACAGCAACAGGCTTAG
Source organism: Phyllomedusa bahiana (assembly GCA_025379985.1). Lineage (NCBI taxonomy): Eukaryota > Metazoa > Chordata > Amphibia > Anura > Hylidae > Phyllomedusa > Phyllomedusa bahiana. The sequence goes on along the minus strand of JAODAL010048313.1, from coordinate 18,080 downwards.
ATAACCCTTGGATATTTAATGTGCTTAAGAACTGGGCAGATAGCATTAAAATGTATATGCAGCGGGAATTGGACGCACACTGGACTTCAAGTCCAATACCCCACAAAATCAAAATGTAAGAGAAGCAGTCTCTGAGACAAGCTGTTACACCCCCCAAAAAATCGCTGTATAAAATTTAGTTCTTTAGTGTGAGATATCAGCAGCAGCAGCAGCAGCTTCACAGCACAGTGAGAGGAGTGTGAGCTCCCAGCGTCACGCCCGGACTTATATAGTGCGGTGACGTCACAGAATCCCGCCGGTCTCTGATTGGCTTCATCTCTGCACATGTCATGAAGGTTATGCCCTTCTTCCTCCCAGAGTTCTTTGCCCCATGTAACGCCATGTGCTCGTAGCCATTTTATCAATTAAAAACACACTTCGTTCCCGCGAATCACCCCAAACTTCGACATCGTTTAGAATTGAAGTTTTCCTGAAATTCTAAACGAATTCCACTTCTTTAGAAATGATTCGCCGATCTCTAAACATTACCAATAACACTGCTACATAAGGACCTCATTATACTACAAGAATATGACCAAAAATTAACACCATAGTGACAAAATAATACACCTAGACTATTACTGATCAGGATACAAAGACCCACAAATTAACACCATAGTGACTAAATAATACCCCTAGACTATTACTGATCAGTATACAAAGACCCACAAATTAACACCATAGTGACTAAATAATACCCCTAGACTATTACTGATCAGTATACAAAGACCCACAAATTAACACCATAGTGACTAAATAATACCCCTAGACTATTACTGATCAGTATACAAAGACCTATAGTACCACCATATATTGGTAGGTATCACTTTTTTTGTTTCCCAGTATATTCTATGGTACAGTCAATAACACCATTAAAAAAATACATCTTGTCCCACAAAAAACAATTACATGGAAAAAAAAGTCAAGAAGTTCCTGTTGTCCATAAGGGGTTAAGGAGTTTTTTATATTGTGCCCCCATTAAGGTCAGAAAAAAACCTTTAGTCGGCATTTTTACAGAGCTGATTTGGATGTCCTAGTTTTACGCTAACAAGGCATAATTGAAGTGTGCATTTTGGCACATAATTGCACTGCAATATGCCCAAAATGCGCCCCGAAATTACGTTGATTCATAGTTCTGACAAAGCTATGAATACCCGACGTTTTTCCCGATGTACAATATGCCGCGGGATAAACAACTGTTATGTTACTGCTTCTCAGCGTATATGCGATGGGGAGAGTGAAAGTCAATGGGGATCGGCAGTCAGCGCTTTATAAGTACTTCTAAAGTACTCAACGTATTGATGCGCACATATCCCAAGACCCAGCACACGTACCCCAAGACCCAGCAGCTCCTGCAGTTACCAAGCCCCAAAGAGTACTTGATCTGTATACAGCGCTTATTGAGCGCCATGCATGCAGTGATCACTCTCACAGCTGCACAAACACTGTGCAGCCGTCAACTCTTCATTTTATAAAAGAAATAATCACAAAAATGATGGGAGGAGGGGAGAAGGGAACGATTGAAGGAGAGAAGTATTTGAGGGGGAGAGCACCTGAAGGGATGGAGGGAAGTACAGAGACATGAATGGAGGGGACATCTGAAGGGGGAATGAAGCACACAAATGGGGGGCACAGATGAAGGAGGGGGAGGGTATCAAGAGGAGAGGAAGAAAGCACACACACACACACACACACACACACACAACACAACACAACACATGAAGGAGGGGGCAACAACACAGAAGTAATGGCAGCCCTTACCAGTAACACTTCACCAGCTTCTTATACTCCCCCCTTGAAGCTGGAAGACACTGAGCTGCTGCAGTGTGAGCGGCTTCCCTCCTCTGCTTCCTGTCACACTGCTGGAGAGGCTGCTGAGCTCTTTCTATGCAGCAGGGCTCCCTCTGGTCCCAGGTTAATGACCCCTCTTCCTGCAGGTGCCTGGGTCTGTCCTACTGACAGCCCAGTCCAGGCCCCTGAGCTCCCGGCAGAACGGTGCTGTGTGTGAGGGACGTGGCGGGGCTGTGTGTGAGGAAGGGGCGGGGCCTCGCAGGACAGGGAGCTGAGCTAAGCCTGGGAGAACATTGAGTGACTACAGTGAGAACGGGCAGCCACTGACAGCCCAGCACAGCTCCCTGCAGTCCCCTACCGAGCGACCACGTGTGAGAGAGGAGACGGGCTGCACAGAAGAACTACAGAGCGGACAGGAAGCGCAGTGAATAAATTATAAGCAAGCCCTGCGCCTGGCCCCCGCAGCTTCGCCCCGCCAGCAGTGAACTGTTATGATCACTGCCGGCGGGTGCAGGAGCCGAACTACAGGGGGAGCAGACGTGGTAGCAGCTGCCCCGGGGCGCAGGCCCCCTAAGGAGCCGGGCCCTGTGACAGCTGCTACGTCTGCTACCCCGGTAGTTGCGCCCCTGCACCATACATATCACCTTCATACTGTTACCAATAATACCACTACTATAATAGTGACTACCAGTTGTGCACAGGTCCTTCAGACAAATAAGTGATTACAGTGCAGTTGTATTTAGTGACCCACAAGCAACATTTTTTCTCATGAGAGTTGTTCTCTTTCCCTTTTCTTCTCCATCCGGTTCCAGATCGCCATGATGAATTCTCCTAGCCACCACTGTCACCACACAAACACCTGAGTCTCCTTACTTTTCCAATAGCTCCTTACTAGTGTTGATCAAACTATTCTAGAAAAGTTAAGTTCTAGTAGAACTTTTTGAATTTTTAGAACTCGAACCGAACATTTTACTATTTGTTCGAGTAAAGTTCTAGTTCTAGTTCAACACGCCATTTTCAGTTTCGCTTTCAGTAGCCTTCTGCACTTTTGGTGGCCATCCAATCCCCTTTCTGCACTTTTGGTGGCCATCCAATCCCCTTTCTGCACTTTTGGTGGCCATCCAATCAGTGCAGAGCACAGAGAAGTGTCAAAAAGATCATCGCTGAGGTGTAGGGCTCTTACTGGCTGCTAAAATAACATGACCATGTTATATATTTCACTGTATTGCCTTGTGAACGCCATTTTCAGCTCACTCTCTACTGTACTGTACAGACTGGACTTTTCTTAGTTAGATAGCATTTTCCTCTCCATAGACAGCAATAGTTACGGAGTTTGGTATTGCTGACTGCATCTTTCCCACACCCAGATGTTATTTGGTGTCATTTGCAGACTCGCATAATGCCTAACTCTTATATACATGGAAATAAATTATACAGAGTGCTTGGATTTGCTAAATCATACTCAGTGCCCAAAAGTTCTGTTTTTGAAGTTTTGGGGGTTCAGTTATTGTAAAGATAGCATAGGACTGCCCGATTTTGAGATCACGTTGAAAGTCGTGGGCAGCTTAAACATCTTTTGATCAAAATATGTGAACCGAGAGTCTCAAAGTTTTTTCATGTATGATAGATAGCATAAATGCTTCTTTAGGGATTTCCACGTAGGGTATTGCCCTTTTTGCATTTAGTGTGCCGCTGGCTGCGGTCTGTGTGTGTACATGTATAATTACATGTGTGCCGCAGCCCTGCCAGTGGCACCCAGGTTTGCATTTCGTTTTTTCAGAAATGTTTTTTGTGTGCAGAAACATACTTATACTTGGTGTACATTGATTTTAACCTATATGGGAAGGAAGGGGTGCTTCCATTTTGGGTTTCTGTCCCCGCCCACTCTCACAGGCTGTCATAAGAAGGTGCAGCTTGCAGGTTGGATGTTTTTTATTTTTTCTCTCTGAATAATGGAGGTCGGTTGACCCAGTGAGAGGCCTGATTGGCTCGATTGAGAGGTAAAGATAGCATAGGACTGCCCGATTTTGAGATCACGTTGAAAGTCGTGGGCAGCTTAAACATCTTTTGATCAAAATATGTGAACCGAGAGTCTCACAGTTATTGTATAACACACTGTCTCCAAATGTAGGTAGGTATACAGCCCCGCTTTTTGATAGATATGTATGTCCCTGTTAGGCAGGCAGGCAGGTAGGTATATACTTCCCCTCTCCCTCCAATTGGGTTGGTAACCCCCTCAAGATTTACTTTTTAATATAAGGTAAAACCAAAAAAACAACAATAACTTACCTGTCCCTGTTTCCTCACCCATGCGGAAGGACATTTCAGCACTTATTCTGTACGGGTCGACGTGATGCATTGATGTCATCAAGCTGAGGCGTGATGATGTCTTTATACTGTGCCGCCTGCTGTAGGCCCAAAGTCTGTGGATGCAATCTTCTGTGCCCAGCTACAGGAGTAATTGGTGCAGGCGTAAGCACTTTTATTATAGCACCAGACTTGGAGTCCAAGCCGGTGCTACAGGATTCAGAGCAACAGCATTTTTATCTGGTGCACATTCCCCAGATAAAAATGCCTACTCACGCCCCTACTTGTACGCCATGTAAAGTCCTATATGTGGGATGCCCAATCACTCCTCTTAAAGTAAGAATCCACAGACACCTTTTAGATGCAGTTAAAGCTGCAATACAACAAATATCTATGGCCTATTACATAAAGAAGCATGTTGGATGATTCACTTGCAAATGCGATTTCCATTGGGCTTAAATATCAGACAAGATGTTTCACTATCAAAAGATTTTCTGTCTTTTAGAAATATTTAAAATGTTCATTGGTATGTTCATTTACCCGTCTAATTGCTTTGTTTATTGGATGAAATAGCACCTAAGGGAATAGGTTAAATAACTAAAGAAGGGTGTGTAAAAAGTTTAGAGCTTTTTTTTATGAAATTAGCAAAATGAATAAGGACTTTATTTGCTCCTGATACGTTTCTGTGTGTGGAATTTTAAATGTGTTTTCTTCAAGAAGGACCGGATTTTATTTTACCTCACCTTGGTAGTCAGTGCTGTATAATTCACTATTATTTTTGGATTATTGTCTACACCATTTAAGTCCATGGTTTTCCTTGCATAAATCAGTTGATTCAAGGTGCATAAAGAACATTACAGAGAACCTGTCACATATGTTCTACCACCATTGCTGAGGACAGCACAAGCTAGTTTCCATGCTGTTTCCAGCGATGTGTCCCTTATTCTTTAAGGGTATGTTCATTTCTTCCCAACATTTACGCGCTGGAGATAATAGAAGTGAATTCGACTGCCTTTCCCTTACAGCCAGCTCGTACTTCTATAACACCCAGCAGATTGCGGCGCTTACAGTACGCTTCACAATTCGCTGTGTACATACCCTAAGATTGAGCCATTTTAGAGCATTTAATGCTCAAATCTGGCAGTTTGCAGCCTATTCTGCCAGAGAAGAGTCCAGCTTATTCATTAGGAGGAATTACCACCCCCCACACACACTCTCGGCAAGCTACACCCATATTCTGTTTGTTCACAGGCTTCTACCTATTGAAAGAAATATGTTGAATCAGCTGGGAGAAGAGGAGAGCAGGCTAGCCGTGGGTAGCAGGGGCTAAGTCTTGCTCATGTATATTTAGACTGTTTTCTGGCAGAACAGGCGGAAAACTGCCGGATTTGACCATTAAATGCTCTGAAACTGTATCATCTTACAGAATAATGGACACATCAATGCTGGATATAGCATGCCTGTCACTAGCTTGTGCTGTCGTCAGCAAGGGTGGCATAACCTATTTGACAGGTTCCCTTAAGGAGGAGTTGACTTCAAATTGTGAGTTATATATTTATCATAGTGTTGATAAATCTGGCCCATTGTAATGGTCCCGGACGTAGTAGTGGATCCACTGGACCACCGCAAGCGATGATGTAAGCCACGCCAGGGAGCGGAGGCAGATCCATGATGAAATCCATCGCCACATGAGTGCAAGGGGCCCTAGGGATGGGCAGAGGCTGGAGCAAACCCGCGGGTTTGTGGCGAGGAGTCTTGTTATGAGCACAAGTAACGCAGGACTTCACAAATTCCTTGATGTCCCTCGCAAGCTCTGGCTACCAGTAAAAATGACTAGAGAACAGGACGGACGTAAATCTTCCCTTGAGGCACCTTTCGAAGATCCACCGGAGCCGCAGAGATCACGCGTTCGGGGGAAATTATATGCTGGGGTACGCCCTCCTCCCCCAACACATCGGAGACACGGGAGAGTGCATCGGCCTTGACGTTCTTCTCTGCTGGCCGAAAATGTATCTGGAAGTCGATGCGCGAGAAGAAGAGGGCCCACCTGGCTTGACGTGGATTGAGGCGGTGGGACGATTGGAGGTATTGAAGATTTTTATGGTCAGAGTAAATGGTGATGGGATAGCGTGCGCCTTCCAGAAGATAACGCCACTCTTCTAAGGCCAGCTTGATAGCCAGCAACTCCCGGTCCCCGATGGTGTAATTTTTTTCCGCAGGGGAGAAGGTCTTGGAGAAGAAGGCACAGGTGACCATCTTGCCTTTAGGTCCCTTCTGCGTAAGAATTGCACCAGCCCCGACCGAGGAGGCATCCACCTCCAGAAAGAATGGCTTCTCGGTATCAGGTCTGGTCCGGACGGGCGCGGAGGCGAATGCTGCCTTAAGCTGAACAAATGCCTTTTCGGCCTCTGCCGACCACTGCCTAGGGTTGGTGTTCTTCTTGGTAAGTGCAATGATAGGCACCGCCAAAGTAGAATAGTGCAGAATAAACTGACGATAGTACACAGGGCACAGGCAGAGCCACGACGGTACCCGCAGCCCAAGTTGCGGGCCGCGGCGCCGTTCGCGACACTCATGTTTAGACGGTCTAGACTTTACACCTTTTATTGCAGGATGAAGCACAGAAGTGTCCAGAAACTGTCTCAAACACATAATAGATGTAGTGTAAAGCATGTAAGCCAGTATTTTTGGTACAAATTGCACCAGAATTCTGGCACGATTGCCTTAATAAATGTACCCCAGTATTTTTACTGATCTACAGATAACCAGTGAAATTAAACTACATAACTCATTTCCTTAGAGTCAGGCAGGAAACAAGGAAAACATAAAACATATTCAATTTGGGTTCCATAAAATTGAAATCATCACAGTATAGTCATTTTAACACACCATGTTAGCATATTTGCAGAAGTATATTGTTGGTTGTATGTGGTCGTATGGATGTTGTAGGTTTTAAAGGATCAAAACATGAGCTTTGAATTTTTTATTAGCAAAACCCAATAGTCGGCTTTCAGTAGCTTTACCATCCAGGCATGATTAACTTGCTGCTAAGTGCTCTGAACTGAAATTTTTATTTTAGGCTTAAAGTTGCTATTTGCTGCAAATTTCCCCCAAAAAGGTGTAAGAGAAAATGTAGAAAATGTCCTAATAGTTCTTATTTTCACATATAACAGTAGTCATTATTTGTGACAAGTCATCAATGTATGATTTAGAAAGGGGTTCACTGGGAATAAAATTATTAGTTCATGTTGATGCAGCAATGTAGTAATGATAATGCAGTATAGAAATCAAAAATAATACTAATGCATGTCAATATTTTGGTAGGGAACAAGCCCACACTGACCCAAGAACCATTTCTCTTTAACCAAGGTCTATTGTGAAGCCCCTGGGCCCTAATACAAGTACTATAACAGGGCCCTCTACTTACTATGTGCCCCTTATAATATTGTTTTTCCTATGTGGAAAAGGCGAATAAGGGGCTGCTCAGATAGTAGTGCCCAGTTGTGACTGGTACCTCTATATTTGTGCCCTTGCTAATAAGGAGTAGGTCTTCCTATGCCCTGTCTAATTACTTTATCATTGTTTTTGGTGGAAAGTATGGAAGAACTTGTGCTGAAGATGGCCATTCATGATCAATTTCAGATGGCCCTTTCATGAATGACATGTTATTCATGGTTGGTCTATTAAGGTTGTCTATAAAGCCATGCAATATTATGATGATTAGGTGATCGGTTGTTCAGTATGATTGACTTTCCAACTAGAGCACCTGACATTGAAAGAAACAAATTCCAACAACTTCCCTTCCACAGATACCAGTTAGGCATCTACTATAAGAAAGATACAACAGGAACCAACAACTTCCCTTCCACAGATACCAGTTAGGCATTTACTATAAGAAAGATACAACAGGAACCAGCGGACTTCGTGCAAAATTTTGCTGCTTTTAATATATCACTTCATATTCACAGGGGGTACACAGACACTCCCTGTGTACCCCCTGCGAATATGAAGTGATATATTAAAAGCAGCAAAATTTTGCACAAAGTCCGCTTGTTCCTGTTGTATCTTTCTTATGTTCTGGGCTCCTGCAGTGAAGGGGCCCCCTCTAGCCCAGCTAGGAGGTCTGAGGGAGCTCCCCCAGCAGGTCCGGGCAGAGTCCTTATGGCAAACACTTTTGGTGCAATCCATAAGGTTATAAGTGGCTCTCTGATTACTGAAGTTTAGAGCTTGACTGGGACTAAAAAGCAGCCCTGACAATGAAACCAAACCAGCCCACCTGTAATATTTCCCCCTCAAGATGGAAATAAAACATGTTGTGCAATGCAGCAAATTTCGCTTAAACCCTCCCATCCCCCATCACTACTCCATTAAATTTGTTATACATACAACAGAATGAGGAAAATAAAAGAACCCAATCTCACTGTACCCCTAGGAATCACTTATTTCACATACTATACCACAAAATAAATTTTATTGCATACCATACACCAGAAATAACATCACTCACTGCGCCGCAGAAATTAATTATATTACACACGGTAGCCACAGAATGTATATTACTAACTGCACCTTAGTAATATAATGTTGTACCGTGTTAGCCATAGAAAGTATTAGAAGAGTGAAAAAATCATGCGATACCTTTTAGAGGCTAACTGAGTATATTTGATGGTGAGCTTTAGAGAGTACTAGCTCCCTTCATCAGGCATGACGTTATTCAAAAAACTGAAAATTTACAGACTTTTTATACACAAAAGACATGGATGTTCAAAGGAACTTAGAATCTTTAAAAATGACATTATGCAATGTAAGCAGAGAAGTCATTTACAACAGGTCAAGAAATAAACAATCTGGAAACTTGTGGGGTGTGGTGGAGGGATCAGTACTTCTTGTTGTTATCTGTTGGCTATCAGGTCGTGATTTGTGGCCCTCACAGTTCACACATAGTGTGACATGAAACTAGCACCTTAGAAATGAATTGCACATTGTGCTCAGGAAAAATATCATTCATTGTACCCAAAAATGTTTATGTTACACACTGAACCCTAGAAACAAATTACATTACTCACTGTACTCCAGATATTACATTATACCATACACCAAAGATTACATTACACACCGTACCCCAGAGATTACATTACACACTGTATCCCAGAGATTACATTACTCACTGTATCCCAGAGATTACATTACATTACTCACTGTACCCCAGAGATTACTACATTACACACTTTACCACAGAGATTACATTACTCACTGTACCCTAGAGATTACTACGTTACTCACTGTACCCAAGAGATTAGATTACACACCATACCTCAGATATCACTGCATTATTCACCGTACCCCAGATATTACTACATTATACACTGTACAACAGAGATTATATTACACACCATACATGTGAGATTACATTACACACTGTATCCCAGAAATTACATTAGATTACTCACTGTATCCCAGAGATTACTACATTACACACTTTACCCCAGAGATTACATTACTCACTGTACCCTAGCGATTACATTACTGTAGCCCAGAGATTACATTACACTGTACCCCAGATATTACATTACTCGCTGTACAACAGAGATTACATTACACACCATACATGAGAGGTTACATTACACACTTTATACCAGAGATCACATTACATTACTCACTGCACCCTAGAGATTACTACATAACACACTTTACCCCAGAGATTACATTACTCACTGTACCCTAGAGATTACTACATTAACCACTGTACCCCAGATATTACTGCATTATTCACCGTACCCCAGAGATTATATTACACCATAACCCAGAGATTATTACATTACACACTTTACCCCAGAGACTACATTAGACATAGTACCCCAGATATTGTGGGTGTATATTTACATATATTGAAAACAGACACACTACACATTTAGGGGGAGTTCACATGACGGTTTTTCGGCACTGACAGTGTTATTTGCTTGTTGAAAATTTGGCGCTTGCAAACACAGAATTCCGATGAACAGACGACCCAGACTGCCTGAGGAAGATTTCTGTCTCTTAACCTTTAGTGCTGTTAGTGCGGAAAATGCTTCAAAGAATTATTTGTAGGCGCTTACAGTTTGCGCTGAAAATACTCAAGTAAAATCAGTATCATCGAAACGACATGGATTTTACATAGGGTATAATGTAAATCAGTTTCCTGCCATATTGGACGCCGGTTCTGAGGCAGATCAAGCACTGAATCCATCCCAGAATCAGCATTCATATCTTCTGCATAAATGTACCTTTAAGGTATGTTCACACGGCGTATAGCGCAGCTAACAGTGTGCTCTGCTATATGCCAGGTGTTTTAGAAGTACGCACTGGCCAGTCCACACTTCTAAAATGCTGCATGACTGGCCCCATTCACTTTCATTTTCAACTGCGCATAAATGCAAGGAAGATGTGACATGGCTAGACACATGGCTGTACAGTATATACACATCTCACATATACAGTACATACCCTACTCAAATGCACACACAACACCTAGCACCCTTTTCCCCTCCTTACCTGTCTCCTGTAGTCTGGTGCAATTGGCATTCGGCAGGAGCTTCCCTTCTTGTTTGGTGAGGGCTGAGCATAGGGGCAGTGCTATACAATGGGAGGGAAAGATACAGCCCCAGATACAGAGTGTACTGGACTGTGAGCAGCGTTCTGATTGGTGAAGCAGACCCTGCTGACTCCTGTTCTACCAATCAGCGCTGCTCTCACTCTACACTGACACTTGAGGCTGCTACCTACTTTGTCCCCCCAAGATGCATAGAAATATAGGAGGAAAAGGGTTAACCTCCTCTGTTCTGCTCTCCCCACTTACCTTATTCTCATACTTTCATATAGATTATTTTTTATTGAAGTGGCTAAAAAGTGGGGGGACCGTCCCTCACCCAGAAAAAAGTGGGGGAACCAGTCCCCTCCGTAACCCCCCTAAAGTTACACCAATGCAGGTATTACATAACACACTGTTAGCAAATCTCCTATAGAAAAAAATCTATTTCAGATAGCGGTTGCTTGGTGAAACTTTATGAGTGGCCAAAAGTTAATTTTTCAAATTTTTGGGGATAAGTTCTTGCATAACAGAGCATTACCAAATCTCCCATGGAAAGAAATCCATTTCAAATACTGTTTTCTTGCTTCAAATTATTCGGATTGAAGAAAATTTAATTTTTCCATTTTTGGGGGTAGAGTTCTTGCATAACAGACCGTTACCAAATCTCCACAGAAAGAAATTTATTTAAAATTGGGTGGTTGCTTGCGGGTAAATTATTCTGATTGAAGAAAAAAAATTTTTTGCCGTTTTGAGGGTTCAAATTGTATAAGACACTGTCTCCAAATCATCTCTAGAAGAAATATAATTTTTAAAAAAGTGGTTTGGGGAAATTAAAGTGAGTGGAGAAAAAAATTTTTTTTTTGGCAGTTTGGAGGTGAAATATCTTTCAAATTTTTCCCCCTTTATTGTAAAAAAATATAGATATAGGAAATAGAGTTCTCTTTTTGCCCAAATCTTGCTTTAACGCCAAAAAGTTTTGATTTTGCCAGAAATTTACATAATGCGAAAAATACCAAAGCGTTTTGGGGGGGGGCCAAAAACCCCATTTTACACAAAAGAAGACACCGTACTGGGAAAAAAGGCAACCCTTGTAAACCCGGCCAAAGGGGGCCCCTAGGGGAGTACTCCTGTCCCGGGGCCCAAAACAAAAAGGGGGCCCAAAGGTTTTTTTAAAAAATTAGGAAAATATAATGGGTGGGGCCCCATTTGATTTGGTTGTAAAGGGCCCTGAAACAGTTAATAGATCACTAATGGGAGCCAAAGGTAATGGGGAAGGGGCTTTTTTTCATTTTTGCACCAGGGCCCCGAACCCTTTAACTTTTGGCCCTCGCCCGGGTGGGGCTGGATTTGGGCCCCTTGGTGGCAGCGGGGAAAAATGCCCCAAAGGAAAAATGGATGTTCCATTTTTAAGGATTAAAGGGGGCAGTAACCCTTTTGTTTTCAGCTAGAAAAAGCCAATAGGGAACATGAAAGGTTCCCGGGGCCCAAAAAGATTAAAAAAAAATTTGGCCAAAGGGTAACATGGGGGTTCTTAAACCGGCAAGAAAAAAGGTGGCATTTTCCATTGGGGGCAGCGAGAACATGCCAATTTAGGAAACCCTTTTCAGGAGATAAGAACCTGTAATTAAAATTTTGGGAAAAGTTTTAAATGCAAAATGTGGGAAAAAACTTAGTAGATAAAAATTTGCCTCTAAAAGTGCGAAAAAAAATTTTAAAGGGAAAAAAAAAAATTTAAAAACTTCATTCCTTTTAAATGGGGGGGGGGTTTTAAAAAGGGAAATGGGTTTTTTTTTAAAAAGATTGGGAAAGGGGGGGGGGGGGGGGGGGGGGGGGGGGGTTTTTTAAAAGGGAAACAGGCCGGGGGGGTTTGGGGGAAAAAATTTTTTTTAAAAAGGGGGGGAAATTTTGGGTTGGGGGGAAAAATTTTTTTGGGGGGTTGGGGGAAAAAAGGGGGGGGGGGGGGGAAAAAAAAAAATTTTTCCCTTTTTGGGGGGAAAAAAAGGAAGGGGGGGGGGGGTTTTCCAAGGGGGGGGGGTTTGGAAAAAAAAGGGGGGGGGGGGGGGGGGGGAAATTTGGGGTTTGGGTTTGGGGGGGAAAAAAAAGGGAAAAAAAGGGGGGGGGGAAAAACCTTTTTGGGAAACCAAAAAAAATTTTAAAAAAAAGAAAAAAAAAAAAAAGGGGGGGAAAAAAAAATTTTAAAAAATTTTTTTTGGGGAAAAAAAATTGAAAAAAAAAAAAATTTCCCAAAGGGGTTTGGGGGAAAAGGAAAATTTAAAAATTTTTTTAAAAAGGGGGGAAACCAAAAAAAGGGGGGGGGGGGGGGCCCCCCCCCCGGGGGGAAAAAAGGTTTGGGGTTTTTGGGGGGAAAAAAGGGGGGAAAAAAAGGGGGGGGGAAAAAAAAAAGGGGGAAAAAGGCGCAGTTCCAGTTCAAAAAATTTTCCCTTTTGGGAAAAAAAAAAAAAAATTTGAGGTTCAAAAAAACCCTTTGGGGGGGGTTTTTAAAAAAAAAAAAATTTGGGGGAAAAGGGGGAAAAAGGGGGGGGAAAAAATTTGGTGTATATTTCGAAATAAATTCAGCTGTAAGACAGGCAGCAATAGAATACAATTTGTCGAAGCAGCAGGCACAGGATTTCACATTGTCAAGAAGACATGCTACAGTTTACTGGTCAGTGACATCGGCAACCGGGGCAGCAAAATGGTCAAAGATCCATGCTTGATTCATTTAAGGGAAAAGTCCAAATGATCCACATTGTCAAAGGGGAAAGACGATTTTTTTGCTCAGTTATCCCCCCGCCAGCTTGGGTGCCTTTTCCTTTTTTGGTTTTTGGGTTTTGGGCCCTTTTTGGGGGAGTTGGTTTTGCTGACAACCATGCCGACCCCTCTTGGCTAACCGGGCATCACGAGCATCAGCGGCAATCCCTTTTCTTTTAGCATGGCGTTGTTTTGTGCTCGCAGCGCCACAGGAAAAAAAAAAAAAAAACATCCTGTGTAGTCCCGCAGGCGGGGTTTCAGCTTTGAAACCCTTTTCCCCCCTCCTGCAGATAGATCCTCACAAAGAACTAGCTCACTGCTCCGCGTCTGCAGGGGTTAATATGCCACAGCCAAGAAAAAAAAAAAAAAAAAAAAAAAAAAAAAAAAAAAGTTAAAACCTGGCTAGCCTCATGTGCTCTACCCCCTGTGAGCTGAACTGCCATCCGCACCCCCTCCCTAGAACATTTGTTAAAAAAGACCTAAAATTGGAAACGTGGGGCCCTTCTACTTTCTCGGAAAGTAAGGCTCTGTACTTTTCCCCTCCTCCATCTCTGCGTGACCGCTGCCCAAGGTGTCTAACGCGTTCCTTTAAAAATAAACCCAAAGGTCCTACTGAAAAGGGGGTTCGTCCCACAACTTTTTGGTCTTTTCAAAACTGCCAAGGTGGTGTAGAGATCCTTTACCTGGTTCCCCTCTCTAAGGTTTTAACACCCCAAGGTCCCACCACTGCTAGTCAGGGCCCTGGGCATTTCTTACTGCGTAATGGAAATTTTGCTGCTGCCACAATCGCCGGAAACAGGGGGGTTGAAATTCCAGTGTGTTGCCACCCACATATCAACAGTTTACGGGGAGGCCGATGACGCTGCAACACTGCCAGTGTGCCCAAACAGGGGTGCGAACGGCGAAGTTGAGCTAAGACCTCGACCTTCCACGACAGTCAAGACCCGGAGCACTTTAGAAAACTCACCCCGGTTTAGGACTGGCCCGGGAAGGGGTGTGGAAAACTACCCAAACCTTTTAAATAGCAAAGGAGATTTCCCTTTTCGCACACCCCTTGCCTGGGGCCAGGGTTTTAGCACCCCGCCACGGTCAGTCTGATGGGCAAGCTTTCCCCATTTTTGACCTGGTGTTGATGGTCCCCCAATTTGAGAACCCCCGGATTTTCTTGCACGGGGTGCTGCAAGTTGGGGGTCTGGATTTGCACCCTCCTAACAGGTTAAGAGTGTTGGCCGGCCCCACCCATCACCAGAGGCACTGCACCACCAAACCACCCTTTAGCATCTGAGATGTAACGCCCTTGACCGTGCTTACTAGTCCATGTGTCTGTAGTGAGATGACCTATGGTGGACACAGATGCAGCCAATGTGCTGGTGATCTTCTATACAGGGTAGGGACAGCTTTTCTGGAAAAAGAAATGTCTGCTCAGCATCTGATATTGGGGGCATGCCAGGGCCATGATGTGGCAGAACCCATCTGTGTCCACCAGGCGGAAAGGCAACATTTCCAATGCCAACAGCCAGGCAATGTCAACATTCAGGCTTTCAGCTTTGGGATTATTGGGGTAAAAGCGTTTCTTATGCTCCCACACCTGGTACACAGAAGGCTGGCTAATGTACGGCGTCTAATGTAGTGTAACTGAAACCTCGCTGTTCCCCACTGCCATGTTCTGGCTGCCACTAATGGCACTGCTGCCTAATGCAGTGGAACCGGAACCTGGCTATTACCCATTGGCATGTTCTCGCTGCCACCAATGATACGGCAGCCTAATGCAGTGGAACTGGATCCTCGCTGTTCCCCATTGCCATGATCTCACTGCCACCAATGGTACTGCCACCTCATGTAGTGGAACAGAAACCTGGCTGTTCCCCATTGCCATTTTCTCGCTGCCACTAATGGTACTGTCACCTAATGTTGTCGAACTGAAACCTCCATGTTTCTCATTGGCATGTTCTCGCTGCCACCAATTGTACTGCCGCCTAATGTAGTGAAACCGGAACTTCACTGTTTCCCATTGCCATGTTCTCGCTGTCACCAATGGTATTGCCGCCTAATGTTGTCGAACTGGAACCTCCCTGTTCCTCATTGGCATGTTCTCACTGTCACCAATGGTACTGCCGTCTAATCTTGTAGAACCGGAACCTCGCTGTTCTCCATTGCCATGTTCTTGCTGCCACCAGTGGTACTGCCGTCTAGTCCAGCTTGCAGAGGCGTAACTTGAAGTTTTTGAGCCCTGGTGCAAAAAGTGAAATGGGGCTCCTGCCAGTTACCATGTGCCATTTTCAATACCGGGGTCTTCTTATGTGTCAAGGGGGCCCCGTAGCAGCTGCTACCGCTGTACCTCCTATAGCTACGTTGTCCTCATCTTTTCAGTTAGCCATTGAAAGGAATGAATTATTTTTGCCTCTCAATTCTTTTCTGTGACTCTTAGAGCTAAATTGTCTTCACTAAAGTGTACCACATATGCAGTTTACTGTTATGGATGGTAATTACAGCTTCTCCTCACCTGTATAGGTATAAAAATTAACCTGATCATCTTCTCCCATTTACTTTAATTGGAATCGACGATCTGATCGAGATCGCCTCAATAATTGAAAAGATTTTCTTAAAAATCGATAAAGTTTTTTGTTTAGCAATCAATCACCAATAATCAGGATTTGGCCATTTAAAAAAAAAATAATAGTACAACTCTTTGTATGTTTTTAGTCTATCTAGGTTGTGTTTGCCTGTAATTGTGACCACATATTATTAGAAACCAGAACACAAATTCTAATTATTCTAAAGAGTGCATTTACTCTTTCTTCCAACTGAATATAAAACAAAAATAATAAATGAATGATGAATAGAAACAGGGATGTACTATAGAGATGGTACATAAAGCATATGCCCCGTGGTTTTCACTATCTTGAAGATCTAGAGGGGTTACACCACAATCTCTCCCTAAAAATTGATGGATTGGTGATCTTATGTAGCCAAGAAGAGGTAGCTAATTTACAGTCTAACTGAGTCTCTATATTCTCTGTAGAGCTCAGTTAATATGTTCTCATTCAAGCAATGCCCCTCCTCTATTGGCTGCAGTAAAAGGTCAGATGGGTTGCAGCTTTCATAGGTGGGATGAGAGTTTCCTCTAACCTTAGGCCAGTCCTAGATAGATTAAATAAACCATAGTTGCAATTTTTATCTTCCATTGTCTTACATAAAGTAATTTTTTCCATTAACTAACTATATGCTCTTTGCTCAAGAGAGACAATAAAGCTTGATATACAGTAAGTGTTGCACAGGGAAAAGGCCATCTCCACTGTTATTACCAGGTCCTTATTATGCATAATGTTATTGCCTAATTCTTTCTTGTTTTGCTTTAGTTAATGTGTTGCTATTTGCCCCTGTAGATTTCCCCTACTTTCAGTTTCATATGCTTCATATAAAGTCACTCAATGTCCTCGTGTGTATATTATATATAGTGTGTACGACTCTCAACTCTCTGCAATGTACATAAGTCTAAAATATGTATAACATGATTGTATTGAAACATTACAAATACAAAAGTAGATGCATTTCCCTAAACTTCCCTTAGGCCTAATGAAAATATTGACTTGTTTTCCATAATATGGTGGAAATGTTATGAATGCCTATAGGGTATGTTACTTAATTGCATCCTTTAATTTAGCATGGATTTGGTCTAGTAATATTTGTTTTCAGCTATTTCCAATGGTATCTAATTCCATTTGTCGATATTCAAACCTATATAAAAGAAACACAAAATAAATGTATGAATTGTATGTACTTCTAAATGAATAATTCAAATGTAATTTACATTTGATTGTTACACATGATGTTATGTTACTGGGCTCCTGAAAGGCTCTGGACATCTGTGACATAGAAAAGATGATTTTTATACATGTAAATACTTATCTTCAGCAAAAACAATATGCTAAAATTTAAGTCTGCAATCTTCATTCCTTCATTTATTTTCAAAACCCCCTAAAATTCAGCTTGAAGTTTACTCCTGGTTCCAGATGTTTTTCAGGTGGGTGTATCCCTCCAGTAATACAGCGTGATTCCAAAAGACCACTGCCTGTAGTTATAGTAGGATCAGTGGTAAGTCACAGGTGACTGAAGGTCGAAGGAAAACTTGCGTATTACCCATAGCAATGAATCCAGCACAGCTTTATTTTTTAAGGGTCAATTGTCAATGCATGTACATAATGCACCGTAAGCCAACGTGCACCTGTCAACGACAGAATAAGCTGCGTCCATGTTGGAAATTCCAAAAACGGGATCTGTTAGGACAATACAGAGCAAGTTTCAGAATAAATTTGGTAAATTTGCTCCACATAGAAAGTGCATTTCATTTTAGGTTAAACTGTTTGAAACTATCGGGTGTTTAAGTCATGCAAAAAGTCCAGACCACCCAAAGACCTCAAAAGAGACAGTGAACAGAATTTGAGCTGTGTACAAGCATAGGCTTAGTCAATCAGGCTGACTAGTATGGAATTACAGGTGCCACTAACCACAGTATGATATATCTTACAGAAACCTCTGGATCATAAGCTGTACATATTTTATCATCCTAGGAGCAAACCCAAAATCAAAAACCCAAATGTTTTTTAACTTTCGCACTGGA
>JAODAL010048312.1:0-29127 GCA_025379985.1 Phyllomedusa bahiana | reverse complement strand
CGCAATTTTGTTTTTTGGTTTTTTTAACAGCATTCACCGTATGGGTTAATTAATGTGACATATTTATAGGAGAGGTCATTATGCACTCGGCGATACCAAATATGAGTACTTTATTTATTTTTGATCTTTTTTGGGGTGATTGGCGTTTGTAAAGGGGAAAAGGGTGATGTACGTGTTTTCATTTTATTTTTTGTGTTTGTGTTTCACTTTTTTCACTTTTTTAAAACTTTTTTACACTTCTTTTACTTTTCCCCATAGGGGATTTCTAACAGCAATATTCAGATTGCTGTTACAAGGCAGGAAAGTACACAGGATTGCTGCTGTGTAATGGTCGCCATGACAACTGTCAGTCACCATGCCCACATGCCCACATGCCCTCCTGCCTGCGACTTAGCTCCGACGATCTTAATTGATCGCCAGAGCTAAGGGGTTAAACACCCCCGGCTAGAGCTCACTCCGGCCGTGGGTGATGCGGCATGAATCCAGCAGTAATATACCGCTGGTCCCATGTCGCGATCGTGCGGGGCTCGCTTGTAAGCCTGCACGATTGCCAGGATGTATGCATACGTCCCATGTCGGGAAGGGGTTAAAAAAAAGTAAAACATAAAAAATTAAATACAAAATAAAAATGTAATAAAAATAATTGTGCATACATTACACACAAAAGAACCCTACACATATTAGGTATCCACACTACTGGAATAACCTGTAAAATCAATCTAACAAGTTATTAAGTGTGAAATGTGAATGGTGTAAAAAAAAAAAAAAAAAAAAAATTTAAAAAAATCTGCAATAATTTATAAGTGAACTTAAACTATTCCCCTAGAAAGTACAACTTGTCCCAAATAAAACGAGGCCTCATACAACTGCGTCGTTGAAAAATAAAATAAAAATAAAGTTACGACTGATGAAACGCAAGGAGGCAAAAACTAAAAAAATGTGCTGGTCATTAACTACTTTTCAGGCGTTTGGCTTAAGGGGTTAAATAAGTAAATCGTTCATTGTAAGACACAAGCTAAAATAATTTGGTGAAAGTCAATAATGGTAATCATGTATTACTTACTCAATGCCGAGACATTTACATTACCTGCGCAAGGTTTTTTGATGAAATGGGCAAAATAGAGTTATGCAGCCATCCCTGCAGCTTTTATCATTTGTGTTGTAATGTAAGTGATCACTATAATTAAAGAGGCTGTATGAGATTACTAAAAGGGTCTGATTTTATAGTACTACATGTTCACAAACTTTGTCTGACGTTGTAGGTCTACTCCACTTATTTGAATAGCAGGGGCATAACTAGAGAAGCCTAGGCTCCATAGCAAAGTATTGGGTGGGGCCCTTCCCTGCCAGCCCTTCCCCCACGAACATTTATCACTACCTCTTAATAATAGTCATGCAGTTATTAGATAATACAAAGAGCAAATACTTCACCATAGATATCACTTCCCATTATACCAATATTAACATTACCAATAATGCTACTACATATAGCCCCGATTATACCGCCAGCATGCGACGACAAATTACCACCAGATAGTGACTAAATAATAACACTATACTATTATTGAAAAAAGGTCAATATTACTGTCAAATAGTGACCACACAGTAGTATATACCAGTTGTATACAGGCTCTGCAGACTGCATATTACCCAAACCTTCCAAGTGCCCCTATTTCGGAGAGACAGTCCCTATTTTTAACCCTTTTCCTCTTAGCTCTATAAATGTCCCTCTTTTTCATTTGGGAAATAGATTTACATCAATAAACTGACTATCTTGCTTTAAAAGTATCTGATTGCTTCTCCGCTGTATAATAGACAACAACTTACTTAATATTTCATCATTGGATACAATGCAATCCTGAAAATGTGTCCCTTTTTGACATCTAAAAAGTTGTCATATAGGTGTTTGGGCATGCTTAGAGG
The DNA here is from genome assembly GCA_025379985.1 of Phyllomedusa bahiana. Classification (NCBI taxonomy): domain Eukaryota; kingdom Metazoa; phylum Chordata; class Amphibia; order Anura; family Hylidae; genus Phyllomedusa; species Phyllomedusa bahiana. The sequence continues at coordinate 27,204 of JAODAL010048312.1, read as the reverse complement.
CGTATCTTGGGGTGATGTCATGTGTTTGGGTGTGGTTGGAGGTGTGGCCTGATGTGTCCCTCTTTGTAATCTCTAAAAGTTGGGGGGTATTATATTACCTCCATATAATAACCATATAGTAGTAAATATCAGTGTACACAGGTACTCTGCATACATACAGTATAAGTGATTATGGTGCAGTTACATCCAGTGACTCACAGGAGACATCTTTTCTGATGAGTCATTCACTTTCCCCTTTCCTCTGCACCTGATCCAGACTGCTTTGATGACTTCTCACGGCCACCACTCATCCATTAAGAATTTGCACAGAAATATCTTAGAATTCTCACTTTTACAGCACCTCCCGTACTATCCCCCTCCTATGTACAAACTTTCCAGGTGTGGGAAAGCAGGTGCAGCCCATAGCTTAGAGGCACAGTCTCTTAGATAGGTGGGGAGAAATAGATGACTAACCTCCTGCAGATTTTGCTACAGCTATGGCCTGCACCCCCTCAGAATCATATTACCAGGTAGGTAGGCAGGCCCCAGGTAGGTAGGTAGGTAGACTTCATTAGATAGATTAGTAGGTTCTAGTTACATAAGTTAGTAGGCCCCAGGTAGGTGGATAAATAAGCCCCAGTTAAGTAGCTAGGTCCCAATAGGTAGGACTAGTTAGGTACGTAGGTGGTAGGTAGGTCCAAGTTAAATTTGGTGTACTCAAAATAACTCAACACACAGCCATCAATGTCTAAATCGCTAGCGACAAAAGTGAGTACACCCCTAAGTAAAAATGGACATGTGCCTTTTTAGTGTCGCAAGGTCTCAGGTGTGAATGGGGAGCGGGTTTGTTAAATTTGGTGTTATCGCTCTCACACTCATATTGGTCAATGTAAGTTCAACAGGGCAAAGAACTCTCTGAGGATCTGAAATTGCAAACACCCTGAAACTGAACTGCAACACAGTGGCAAAGACCATACAGTGGTTTAACAAGACATGGTCCACTCAGAACATGCCTCACCACGGCCAACCAAAGAAGTTGAGTGCACTTGCTCAGCGACACATCCAGAGATTGCCTTTTCAAAATAGACACATAATAAATATGTTTAAATATATAAAGGGCCAATATAGAGATCTAGCAAGGGGGCATCCTCTACGGCTTGAGGAAAGAAAGTTTCTACATAAACATAGAAAGCGATTCTTTACTGTTAGAGCGGTGAGACTGTGGAACTTTCTGCCGGAGGAAATTGTCATGGTGAATTCACTAACAGAGTTCAAGAAGGGCTTGGATGCATTACTGGAGCGTGATAATATAACAAGTTATAGTGACTAGGATTCTGAAAAAGGGTCTGGATACATTTCTAGATGTAATATAACAAGTTATAGTGACCTGGATTCTGGAGAAGAGTCTGGATACATTTCTAGATTTAATATAACAAGTTATAGTGACTAGGATTCTGGAGAAGGGTCTGGATACATTTCTAGATTTAATATAACAAGTTATAGTGACTAGGAGAGGGGTCGTTGATCCAGGGATTTATTCCGATTGTCAGATTGGAGTCAGGAAGGAATTTTTTCCATAACATGAGGACCATTGGCTTCTACCTCATGGGGGTTTTTGCCTTCCTCTGGATCAACACTTTAACACTTTATCACAATAGGCTGAACTGGATGGACGTATATCTTTTTTCGGCCTGACAAACTATGTAACTATGAGTGCTGCCAGTATTGCAGCAGAGGTTAAAGGAGTGGGGGAGTCAGCCTGTCAGTGCTCAGACCATACGTCGCACACTGCATCAAATTGGTTTGTATGTCTGTCCTTCCAGAAGGAAGCCTCTTCTAAAGGTGATGCACAAGAAAGCCCACAAACATTTTGCTGAAGACACACAAACGAAGGACCTAGATTACTGGAACCATGTCCTGTGGTCTGATGAAGCAGTTAAAATTATATGGTTCAACCATAAGGGTGCTTTCAAACAGTGCATTTTTGGTGCATTTTTGATGCGTTTTTTGTACAGAAATTTCCTGCATTAATTGCTGTGCCTTTCTGCACAAAAAAATGCACCAAAAACGCAGCTGTACTGTGACATACTGAAGCAAAGCATAATCCCCTTAACTTCGTGAACTGGGCCGCAGTGCAATATTCCAACTTAATAGTGACCCCAAACTTATCTCCAAAACGATCACTGCCTTGCTAAAGAAAATGAGATTAAAGGTGCTGGAGGCCCATCTGTGGAGTAGATTTTTGGGGACCATCCCACAGCTGCTTTACATATTTGTAAATACTGTATGTCTTTTGCACTCTTTCATTTTCTGGCCCTGGGGCCCACCAGTAGCCTACAAGCTGTTTCCCCAGCAGCTCTGTGGGCCAGTCTAAGCCTGATCTGTTGCTAACAAACTCCTATGTACAACACCCTTTATAGGGCAGTAATAGTGTGTCACAAAGTTAAAAGGAAAGTATTTCTATGTTTACGCCGTAAAAAACACAACACTGAAATAAGCAGCAAATAAAGAATTACATGTGTTTTCCAATGCATTAGTGGTTTCACTATTAATGTCAATGGGGAAAAACTGCCAAAGGAAAATTCACTTTTGGCAGTTAAAGGCAACAAGATTATCATTACCTTGGTAGCATAGAATTTGTCTGTTAATTCTACTTCATCCCTCCCCTACCCATTTGAAACCCATGCTCCTTCTACCCTTCTTCCTCCTCCCTACCAAAAAGAACAACGGGATTCAGATTTTGGCTTAAATTGACCACAGCAGCCAGTTCATTAACAAATAAATGAAACATATAAAAATCAAGTTTTTGTTTAAATAGCAAAAAAAAAAACACCCACCATTCAAAATCACCAGCAACAAACACTAAACCAAAGTGGAAAGAGGTCTTTGGCGCTACAAAGATTTGGCAACATGTTCCAACTAAAATCAATACAGCGATCACCTGTTACCACCATCTGAAAAGAACCAGAAGCCTTGACTGATGGCTAAATTATCCACTGGCTTCCAGAGAACCCACCCTGTAAGAGTCCCAGCCCACCCTCACCTTGGCAAGACCAAATGTGCACCAGAATCTCGGGGATCATAACCATAGTCAATTTTATCACCATCAATTTTACCCCAGACCCCAGAGACCCAATTGGCACACAACAACCACATTTTCTACCAAAAAACGCCACCAGAGCATCCTTCAAACACTGCAGAAGCTAAAAACAGGGAGGGTGGGCAGGAAACCATACTTCAGTATATTTATATGAATCAGGTGTAAGGTAGTAGCCGTCTCAAAATGTCTCAGCCGTATGATTAATATAGATCAAGTCACCTACAAGAGTTAACAGGACTTACTTATAGGCAGTTTTAGCTTACACTGCAGAATCTATGCATTATGCTGAAGTAGAAAAGCTTTACTTCTGTAGTTATCAGTGAAATGTTTGTCACTAGGCACTTAACAATTAGAGATGTTTGAACAAGATCCTGTGTGACTGGATAGTATCATGGCTTTGTTGATTTGACCTGTTAAGTTTAGACTATGTTCTTGACATAATCCTCCTTTGAAAAGACTTTACTGGCAAGTACAAAATATTTTAGTTGCCTCATTCACAATAGTCTGTAAAAATTAACCTTGGTTAGTTTGCTTTTGTAACAAACATATTAGAGGAGATACACAGTAAAAATCCTGCATACATTTTGACATGGGCTTTTCTACTGATACATTTAGGGCGCGTTCTCACGGCACAGGACAAACCGGCCAGTATTTGTCCTGTTTTGCGGCCGTCCCCACGGCTGCGGGGGGACGGCTTTTCTCTGCGATGAGCAGAAAAAAGTCCTCCTCCTTCACATTGGCTTGCACAGATTCTGTCCGGAAACGGGACGGAAGATTGTGCAAGCACAATATTTTGCGGCCGGACCGCGGGCGGAAAAACCACTGGACAGAAAACCCGTGCAGTGGGGACTGCTGCACGGGTTTTCTATAGAGCACCATTGTGCTAATTTTCGGCCGGTTTTTCAGGCGGTCTAAAAAACCGCAAACCAGCTGAAAAAAACCGGCCGAAAACCCGTGCCGTGGGGACATGCCCTTAGAGGGAGCAATCTTACAGAAAATTTAGAGGGATCAAGTAATCTTCAACATAGCTACATTTTAACCCCTTATAGTCACATCCAGCTGTGACCTGTATGATAAAGCCCCTTTTTTGACATTTGACATGTATACCTTCATATGGTGTAAGAAGGCACAGGGTGCCATTCAGGATGGCAGATACGTGTCACCGAGGTTCCTGATCTCGGTGAAATAAAGCCTGCTAGCGTTGTCAGTATTGCTAGGGTACTGACATTGGTTTATTTCTACTAGTATGATTGCTAAATAGCAGTCGATCCGGGCCAGGCTTTTATTGGAGCAGTCCAAAGAGCAGGGTGGGTGGACTGCTCTCAGGTATCCGGCCCAGCTTTTGGCCAGGCCTACTTAGTGCAGGAAGTCTGGAGAGTCAGGGGATGTGGTGCTCAGTTAGTGTGTTTGGTCTGACTGAGAGGAAGATGGAAAGGTTGTGCTCCAGCCTGCAATCTACCGTGTGCCCAATTCCTCTGAGCTTGGTGAGGACTGAACCCAAGGATACTTTGAACTGTGAGTGATACCCACAAACTGTGTTTGTTTACGTTTCAAGGCTGAAGTTAAGCCGTGTTGTCTTATTTTACCTATATGAACTGTGGCTAAATAAAAGCCAAAAGGGTTTCCCGTGTCCCGAGGACGTTTTATTTCTACTACCACGATTTGGGAACCCCCAAAAGGGGAAAATAAGTTTTAAATTTTTTTTACCCAACCATGTGATTAAAGGCATTTGGAATGCACGTTCTGTGTGCAACAAGCTTCCCTCTCCATGCCCTCTTATCCCCGAAATCTTACCTCCTTGGTTAACAAAACCGGGCGGGCACCCCTCTGACAAAACTTCCCCTGCTGCACTCCCCTATGGGGGTCCATTTTTCCCCACCCCCCCCGCCCTGGCGTAAACATGGGGGAGGTGTGGCTTTTTCTGCAGTACCTGTTCCCCTTTCTCTCCATTCCACCATCCCTTTCCCCTCACCCTCCCCTCCTTCGAGGTGCATTCTTCCGCATCTACCCCCCCCTCCAAACCCCCAAAGTGGTGTTTCTACCGACCCCCGGGCCTGCCACCCCTTTTCCTTGACCACTTTGTTTCCTGGCTCCCCCATTTTTCTTTCCACCGACATCCCCACTTTTATCAGGGGAGATTTTAAAAATTCAATCGATACACCCACTCCCTACAACAAATCCTGTCACTCTCCTCTTCCTTCGGCCTCCCCCAGGGGAACCTCTGGGCCCTCACACAGACAGCAAACACTGGATCTTTTTTTCACCCCCCTTTGCCCCCTTTAAACTCTCAAACTCTCCCCCCCTATCTTGACCAAAATTGCTCACCTTCTCCTCCTCACCACTCCACCTGCCCCTCCTGCCCAAATCTAGTACAACCACGCGGGCCCTAAAAAAACCTAAACCCTTTAACTCTCTCTGCCTTCTTGCACCTCCTCTACCATATCCTATTTGCTGATCGACACGCCACCACATTCTACAACAACACAATCACCCCACTTTTGATGGGGTGCCCCCTCAAACAACAGAACCTGCAAAATGAACAAAAACCCCTGGCACACAAACCCCACCAAAACAGCGAGGCGAGTTTCCCAGAATTGCCGAACGCCCTGGAAGAAATCCCTCCCCCACAATTTACCTCATAAAAAGAATCATACACACATTTAAACCCGCACTCACCTCAGAAAAACAAGACTACTTCACCCTCTCATAACCCCCTGCCAACAACCCCGACAACTTTTTAAAACCCCCTTCAATCCCTCCTCACCGAAGCACCCCCCCCCCCCCATCCTCCTCCAAGATGTTTTGCTCTCCTTCCATAAAAAAAATAAATCTCATAAAAAAGTTTCACCCTGCACCCCCCAGCCCACCTCTTTTCCTGCGGTGTCCCCACGCCCACCTCCGCAGCTGCTCATGACATTCAACTTGCTTCTCTCTGGTCACTCTGCAAGCTCTCCTCTTTACTGTCCAAATCGAACCTCACCCCCTTTTATTCTTGCCCCACTGCCTCCAACCCCATCCCTGACCTTACGCTGTTATAACCCCGCCCTCACCCATCTCTTCAACCTTCATTAACCTCGGGCATCTTTCCTTCCTCCTTAAACACACTTCCTCACCCCCCCCCTAAAAAATCCCCTCTGAAACCTTTCCTCACTTTCAACTATCTCCCCCCTCTCACTGCTTCCATTTTGCCCTAAAAATCTTGAGAACACGTCCATCTTCAAATGTCCCCCCTCTCTCCACCAAATTCTCCCCCTTGACCCGTCCAATGGGGTTTTTCCCGGCCCCCCCCTCTACCGAAACCGCCCAACCAAAGTCACCAATGACTTAGCAAAATGCCAAAGCCTCAGCCCCACTCTGTGCTTCCCTCTAACCCTTTCCTTGCCTTTTACACTGTCGACCATTCACTCCTCCACCAAACCTTTCCTCCCTTCACACGGACTTGGCCCTCCGGGGTCTCCCCGTATCTCACGACGGACATTCGCTTTTTCACTCTTGCTCCACCTCCTCATCTCTTGCCCCTCCTTGTTGGTGTCCCCCCGGGGCAGTCCTGGGCCCCCTACTTTCTTATCTACACTTTGTTCTGGGGCAGCTTACATCCCTGACTTTCAATACCCCCTGTATGCTGAGACACCCAACTCTACATCTCCGGCCAAATGTCACCTCTCTTCTCTTCTGGGTCCCCGACTTTTTTCTCCATTTCCCCCTTCTTTTCCTCCCTCTCCTAAAAATAAAAAAGGGGGAAAACTGAATTTATTATCTTCCCACCGTCCCACTCTTCCCTCCACCTGATCTTCCCATCCTGTCAATGGCTACACTCTTCACCCGCACCACAGGTCCCCTGCCCGGATAACCTTTTATCCAATCTGTCCTTCAAACCACACATCCAAAACCCCACCTTGCCTGTCACCTCCACCTAAAAAAAAATTTTCCCGAACCGCTCATTTCTTAACCTGAAAGCAAAAAAATTGTGGTCCAGCCCCCGTCATCTCCGCCCGATACTGCAACATCCTTCTCTGTGGCCTCCCAGGGTAACACCCCCGCTCCCCCAAACCGTCTGATTCACCTCTCCCCGCTAATCCCCTGCCTCTCCCCTCTGCCCTCCCTTTACTGGGTAACCCCTTGCCCAGCGAATCCATTCAACTAGCAAAAAAGGGTCTCCATAACCCTCCCCTTCATTATCTCCTTAAACTCTAAATACCCCCCTCACCAAACCTCCCTCCTCACGGACCTTTCCCCCCCCCTCTCCCCCCCTTTTCACCTCCTCACTAACCGTCTCCAAGACTTCCCCACACTTTGGAACTCACTGCCCCAACACCTCAGACTCTCCCCTCTCTCACCAGCTTCAAAAATAACCCGAAAACCACTTTCAGGGTTGCTATATCCAAAAATTAACCCTGTTGTATGCTCCACCCCCCCAAACATGTTGCCCCTCACCTTTTGTCCTCTTCACCCTTCCCTGTAGATTGTAAGCCCCCACGGCAGGGAAATCTTTCCTCTGTGCCATTGATTTGTCACTTTTTGTTACTTTGTAATTGTTTGACCAATGTTATTTATTACCCCCCCTGAAATGTAAGCGCCTGGAATCAAGGGCGCTCCAAAATAAAAAGATAATAATAATGAAAAATGGACCAAGGGGAAACTAAGAAGAGAATTTCACATTTATTTTGACCAGTATTTCTCAAATCCCCCTCAAGACCCACCAAAGGTCAAGTTTCAGGATTTTCCTTTGTATTGCAAGGTGATGTAATTTTTGCCATGCTTTTTTTGGAGGTCCTGACACAGGGGATATAATTTATGGTCAGTGATTCTGTGGAGATCCTGAAACAGATTGTTGGTGGGTTTTTGGGGACTGGGGTTTAGAAACACTGATTTAGACATTTAAGGTTTTTTGGGTCAAATTTTTCCCCAATAGGGAAAAATTTATGACAAATGGGAAGAAAGGTAAAAATAAGGGAACCAAAACCCGAACAACTTCCAAAAAGATTAGAGGTGAACTCTAAGGTCAAGGTACACCTGTGTCAGATCGCACCATCTATTGCTATCTTTGCCAAAGTGAACTTAATAAAACCACTGTTAAAAGCAAATAATAAAAAAGTGATACTAGAAATTGCCAAAATTCTTATTCACCAGTCACAAGCCTTTGTAGGCATCATTTTTGCATCTGTGAACATAGAGCTGATGTGACTTGCCAAAGACCAAGCTTTCTCACACTGGGTTCTCCATCATTATAATGACCCAAAACACACAGCTAAAAACATCAAAGAATAGCCAATGTCAGAGCATATAGGACCCTTAACCCTTCAATCCACCGCGGTCAAAATAACATAGCTCTTCGTTTTTTCCCTCCTCATCTTCCCAAAGCCAAAACTTTTTTATTTTTTCACCTAGATAGATATCTGAGGGGTTTTATTTTGTGAGACAAGATGAAGTTTTTAATGGTGTTATTCAAATTACCATAGAATATACTGGGAAACCACCAAAAAATTATAAGTGTGGCAAAAGGTGAAAAAAAAACCTGTACTTGCACAATAGTTGTGGTAGTTTTGTTTTTACAGCGTTCAACCCCCTCCCTGCTCCCTTTTTAGTCATCATTATATGTGAGCAGTGGAAGGGAGAGGATTTCACAGCTCTGCAGACCTCCTGCAATGGTCAGTTCTCATGTCTGCAGAGCTGTCACCTCCTTCTACAAGCTCCTTGTAACCAGAACACCTGTATTGGTGTAAGCAGTTATAAATGCAACTCCCTTATATTACAGAAAGTGATATCTTGTCATTGTGTCTAGCAGAGTGTATTATACGTGTGTTATATGAGGGATCGGAGTGTATTATATGGGTGTTATATGGGTGGGGGGAGCAGAGTGTATTAAATTACAGTAACAGGGAGCTGGTCACTAGGGATCAGGAGAAGACAGAGCTGCTAAATAGGTTCTTCAGCTCTGTATATACAAACGAGGAGAAAGCAGCTGATGTGGGCAGGGTGAGGGCTGAAGTGGATTAGGTTTGTGTCAGTATAATGGGGGTGAGCAGAGCTGATGGTGGCGGGCCCAGTGCGGATGTAGGTGGTGTCAGTACTAATAGGTGCAGTGCTAGAAGTGATGGGGGCAGGCCCAGTGTGGAGATAGGCGGTGCCAGTACTGTTAATACATCAGCTGATATAATAGATTGGCTGAGTGTAGAAATGGTACAAGCCAAGTTAAATAAACTGAATGTGAACAAGGCTCAAGGCACAGATGACTTTCACCTGAGAGTTGTTAAAGATCTCAGCTAATTATTCTATGTGCCCATGTACATTGTATTCTAGAGATTCTTTGGTGACTTGGTATCAGTGCCAGGAGACTGGTGCAAGGCAAATGTAGTTGCCATCTTCAAAAAAGGCTCTGAGTCTTGCACAGGTAATTATAGACCAGTAAGTTTAACATCTGTTGTACGAAACAGTTTTGAGGGGATCAAAAGGAAATACTATTTCTGGATTATATGTGGCTGATTACAATATTATAAGTGATTGCCAGCACGGTTTTACATAGGACAGAAGTTGTCACAGAAACAACAATAATATGTTTTTATGAAAAGGTGAGTAGAAGTCTGGTCAGCGGGAAGGGGGCAGCTTAGCGTGGATATTGTGTGTTTTTAGTCTTTTGGAAAGATTTGACAATGTCCTATAGAGTTTTTTGTTTAAATTAAAAATTCCCAATGGGTTAGATATAATACAGTGTGTAATTGGTTTAACTCGCTATCAGATCGTTAATCAGAGAGTAGTTTTTTAGACAGTAAGGTGCTTGAGGCAACTCAGGATAACTCCTTCGATCTAAGGAACTCTATTAAAAATTTATATGTGGACTTAATAATGATCCAATTTGAATCTTGTGGGAAGAATTACAATCTTTGGGCAGTATATTGAGTCCGGATTGTTCCCAGTGGACTATCGAATATTGCAGTCCCTGCCCAAGGTCTCAGGAACTGAATCTCTATAAAAAGGTAGGGAGAGGGAATTAACTGAAGTTCCCTCAGGACTTTTGAAATTCTTATTAGAAGAGGAACAAAAAACCTTTGAGCTAACCTCTAAATCTTTAGAAACACTGAGAGACCAAGCGTTAAAATTTAAGGATTATCCCGGAAATTTGAGAAAAGGGAACAAGCACTTCGTATTTCGGTTGACAAATACCAGTCATCATTAAAATCCCGTAAACATAAACAATATACACGGGATCTCGCTGAGTTCAAGGAAGGTCGGGTTTATCAGGTACTTAGACAAAAGACCAATAACGCAAGGGAAATACAATCCTCTGATCCAGAGTCGTCAGATACAGACTCCAATCGAGGAGTACGAGTAGAGGGAAGGGGACGGGGTGACGCTGGTATGAGCCTACCTGGTAAAGGATCCAAAAAATGGATACAATTATCTGGTCGTGGCGAACAATCGGGCTTCGCTATTCGATCCTCTGGGCAGCTCATCTTTTTTTAGAGAGGAGGGGATAGGCTATTTAAACGAGCCCCGCCAACCACGCAGAGGTGTTGGTAGTCCATGACACGCAACAAATTATTAGACCTACAGATAGAATTTTTAAGTGATTCTGAATTGTCTGGTTCTATCAAGGGGGCTTAATTTTGTAACCCAACTACTAGATGTATGATGATTTTGACATTGGGTTACGCAAAGATTTGAAATTATTTGACTACTCTGCAAACTTTATAAGTGGCTATGAAATTTTTTAAGTCAAGGAACTCAACAGGAGTGTATCGAATTGGGTACCTCTAATTAGAGGTTTCTGAGGGGGTTCGGGTACTTACATCGCTCCTTTGAGGTTGGGCGATAGGCAAGGGGCCTACACAGATCTTAGATTGAAAAGTAAAATAGGATGCGCCCGCTCAACTAGTACCCACGAGATCTGACCTATTTGTTAATAAGACAGTTTACTGATTGAACTACTTCACCGTGAGGGGACAATGCTTCCCTTAACAAAAACAATCTGTCGCACAAAGGCAGAGGATGCGAGCATACAATCCTTGGAGATGGAGTAAGTCCTTGGTAATAAAATCATCAGTACAAAGGGTGTTGTCTAACCTGGTATTTGATGGATCTAAAAAATTTATATGGAAGATTGTGTAGGGATATACTGGGTGACTCTCAGAATGTTTATACTAGCATAAAAAAAAGATTCCCACCAAAAATTTCTGGTTATGAGCTTAACAGGGGCTTTTGGGATGATTGGGATTAGAAGGCAGGCTTGATATCTGCAGCTCAAGAGCACAGATTTATGATGCCTTAGGACATCAGAACTCGACCTTTTATGCCTGCCTAAAGGTTCATAAGGGTCTGGCGTTGCCTCTAAGGGCAGGACCAATAGTGTCATGGTGTTGGCGTCTATCACCCAAAACATTGGTTTTATATTGATCGTAGTCCTGCAAACTCAATTTGTTCTTGGTCTGCCACATCGACTCAATATAATCCGTGACACCCGGATTCTCTTGAGACTGTTGGAAGGGACTTCTGTAGGTAACGGGGGGATGTTTGTTATCACCTCTAATAGATGTAGAGTGTCCCTTTACTGTTGTAGATTCCACTAATTCGGGGCATTGCTGCCAGTTGAGTACTATCTGAAATACCAGAGGGGTTGTTCAAGCATCCAACCTCATGGTATTTTGTCATCAGTAATATTTGCTTGATTTTGTTTATGCGGCACCAACTACTTTCTCTCTTTGTATCACCGACCATTTTCCACTCAGATCCAGCGGAGCATCCAATGCTATGGGGGAGCCGCCTTGCGCTCCCACATATGCAAAATCTGTTCCTGGCGCTGGTGGCTGAGGCTACTTTAGTGGGTCGCTTCCGGAGGATGAGATGCAATGGCCCCCACAGGTTCTTTTCTGGGGGCGGAGGTTACATTGATGAGCATATTCATCCTTCTGGGAAGGGCACCAAAGTCTCCTTTGAACATTTGTGGAGGAATCTTATTTAGAAATGTAATTGGCACTGCGCTTCAATATGAAGTGCAAGGAAAACATTAGTTTACCATTTCTGGATGTGTTAAATAACTAAGAATGCAATGGGTATATCCATACTAATCTGTTTAGGAAACACATCAGCTACCAATGGTTTCTTACGATGGGGGGAAAGTCATCACCCCTATTTGTCAAAAGGTGTGGTATCCCCTAAGAGTCAATTTCCTATACCGTTTAAGGCGGAACTGCTCGAGGTCTATATGACTTTCATTATCAGTCAAAGATGCTTTGTGTATCGCTTCTATAACAGGGGTTCCCCACAGGTTGTGGTTGAATCTGCGTATTCAACATGCGGTTAACAGGACCGCACTGTCTCTTTTAATCCTACGACCTAAGTGAACTAGGTTGAGCCAGTAGTTATGGATTTATAGCCTCGTTAGATGAGGGAGGAATAGGGAAGTCAATGGAATACTGAGAGAAAGTACTGGCGGATTTCAACTTGGACGCAGAACTTAAAGGACCTATATCCCAATAGGCCCACAAATTAACTTCGTATAGAGGAACGTTCACTTAAAGATCCAGGTTGGTGTTAGTTCATTTTGTAACGGTCCTCCTAACCGAGATGGGCACCTGGATGGATTCGTAAAACCTTGGGTACCTTTAGTTGTGGACAATGGACATGAGCTTGCCCGTAATAACACAGGGGAAAACCTTTTGCAGTGCATATTGATCATAAAGTTTATACAATAAGGGATTTTGGCCAATTGCAAAAAAGCTGGTGTGGTATTTCTGTGTGTACCGTGGCCATGCCCCCTCACTATATTGGAAAGACCAAGAGACTTTTAGGAGACGTATTGGTGAAACACACGCTGCAGATGTTAGGCTATGACAGGGAACCCGATAGCTTCGACATGTACATTGAATTCCTTAATGGAGAATTTAAAACCTTACGCTTTAATGTTATATGAGGTTCATTAGGCCATCACCTCGTGGGGATTGGAATCAAAAGGATCCTTCGTAAAGAAATACGAATGGATTTATCGTATGGGCTCTCAAAATACCCCAGGGCTTAAATGTAGTCCCTTTACTTTGGCTTGATTTATTTAACTCATTTTTCTCTCGTTCATCTCCCCTTCTTTTTTGTATATTGTAGTCTTATGGGATTATCTACTCAGGGATAATGTCGGGGGTTCATCTTTATCATCAGGACACATTGTGGTCATTACCCTTGATTTAAACTTTATCATTAGGAGTGGGATTGTCGTTTTTTGATAATCATATTCAATGGGAACATATTTTCTGTTTATACCCTATTGCCAAAATTCGGTGTTTATACTTCCTTTTCCCACCCACGATCCCCTTATTTTTTATTTAAATATCCTTTGCAATATTTGTGCAACTATATTTATGATTGCGTCATGGGGTATCCTATTATTATTGCTCTTTCTCTATATTCTTCTATATTGCTGTGTGTAACTTGTTCGATTAGTGTTTTTTATCATCATTTAGCATCACTATTATTCGCGCTTCCGTTATAGGGACGCAGGCGCACGAGTAGCGAGTAACACAATTCTTAGACGACTCGTCATTTGCTACCTATTTTATTTAGCTATATTTAATAATGTGACTATTACATCGCAATTTGTAGGGGCTATTTAATGTTTATAAGTAATATTTTAGAGCGAGTGCGGCTACATCGGTGGTTGTTTATTTATAATTAATCATTAACTTACATGTATTTTGCGTTCTCCACGAGGGGCGCTCCTGCCGCAGTAAACAGAATTAACGCATCGTACCGGAAGCAAGTTTATCTTGTATTGCGTTTTCAATGCGCGCCAACACTATGCGAAATGCGCAGTAGCTGTTTTCCGGACGCCCAGGGCGAAAAATTGTGTTTGCTAACAGGATGCATCTAGAATACTGGGGTGAGTTATTGGTCATTGTAAAAACCACTGGGTGGGACTTGGAGGTATAAAGTGGGAGCTACGTATGTCTTTGTTGCTGCATTCTTTATATGTGCACCGAACAGGTATCATTTTGGGTGTACCTTTTCATCTTTATCATATTGGTCCACCACGGTTATTATCTGCATCTTTTTAATACAGACCTTATGTCCCCTGATGAAACCCTGTATAAGAAGAAAAGGGGGAGGGAAAATCTGATGTCGGGCTTATTGGCTTTCTTTTTTGTTATTTTTGAATTGTATAATGTATATAGTTCTATCATGGATTTATCTGCATATACTTTCTTTAGTGTAGATATTTTCTAGGGAATAGTTTAACTCGGAGTTCCGGCCCTTTTTGGGGCGACGTCACCGCAATTTAGGCTAGTTTATCTAGGGCAAGTATAGGTTTTCTTCCCCTACAGGCACTGCATCTTTATATTGGCGCCTCTGTTTTAATTTCTGACCTGGGACCTGCATGTTCAATTAATGCAAAACTGTGAGTCCTATTTTTTTTTCCATAGATTTTGTTGTGGATTTAATTTTTTGGGGTGATTTAATTGTATTCTATTAAATGTTATGTTTTATTGGGTTTTTTCTTGCAGTGATATTTGTAAATGACTCCTACTCTGAGTGGTCCCAGGTTATGAGGTGGTGACCCCAAGGTTCATTACTGGGTCCTCTTTTATTCAATGTATTTGTTAATGATGATAGTGAGGGGACTTAATAGCAATGTTTTCTAATTTTTGCAGATGAAAACAAGCTATGTTGTGTTAGTTCAATCTATGGAAGATGTTCATTAAATTGCAAAAAGACTCCTGGACACACAGAGTGTATTGGGCATCCACTTGCAAATGAGGTTCAATGTGGTTAAATGTAAGGTTCTGCCATCTTGGTACTATAATCATGCAGGCATTGTATGCCCCTAGGTGGAAAAAAATACGGGAGAATAGCTTGTTAAGAAAGATCTGGGTGTTTCTTAATAGATCACCAGGACTACAGAACAGATGCTTAAGTGTCAATCAGCTGCCTCTATGGCAAGCAGGCTATTGTTCGTGTATTAACACGAGGCATGAAAACTTGCGGGACAAGTATGTAATATTACCAAAGTATAAAGCCAGTTGGTGCCGACTCACTTGGAATATGCTGATTTTCAATTCTGTAACTCCTGTTTATTGAAAGAGATATAATGTGTGCAAGAGAGGACTGTAAAGGACAAGCAACCAATCTTATAAGGGTAAATGGAGATCTTAGGTTATCAAGAGAAGGCTAAAAGATTAAAACGTATTATAGTATTGAGGAAAAACGGCTCCGGGTAGACATGATCAAATTTATATAAGTATATAAATGGACCTACAAAAAAGTATGGGTGAGAACTGTTCATGTAAGTAACTCAAAAGACCAAAGGGACATTCCATTCGTCTGGAGAAAAAAGGATTTAATCTCCAGAGGAGAAAAGCGTTCTTCCTTATGAGAACTGTAAATCTGTGGAATAGCCTGCCCAAGGAACTGGTCACAGCACGAACAGGTGAGGGTTTCAAGAGAGGCTTAGATAACTACCTGAAACTAAAAAATATGAATACGTATGTAGCCATATAAAATTCTAGATCCAGTCTGATGGCAACTCTGGGTTCATAAACTAAGTCTTTTCCCCCTTTCGGAGCTGTTTTTGTTTTGCCATATGGGTTTCAAGGCATTCATCAGTAGGGGAAACAGGGCTTAAAAAACTCCCTACTTCCCTCCCTTCACCCAAATTTTATTTTTCACCCTTGGTTGAACTTGATAGACATATGGGGCGACGTGTATGATCGGGCTTTACGCCTGTTTTTTTGGCGTATACTGCGCCTCCCGGCCCGAATCCCGCTGTCGGACGCGGGGATTTCAGTGTTAGGCGCAGCTTTCACCACACTTTCAGCTGGCGCCCCTCGCAAGAAGCGGGCGGGCAGTGGAGCGGGGTAGGCGTTCCGGGGCGGGCGACTGGGCGCTGTATAATCCGAGGCATGTACGATGGGAGTCGGCAAAGCGAGGGCGCAGTATGTAGCGCTCGGCAGCTTCCGACAGGCGACCGGGTTTTTTAGGTCTAAATCCTCCGACGAGGGAGAAGTGAAGCAGGATCGGAAACATGCGAGGAAGCTGATAGAGATCGCGACAGAAATCTCGGCGCTCCGCTCCTGGCTTGCAGCAGGAGTATGATTCCGAAAAAATCGCCTTTATAAAGGCGGGAAGAAAACAGTGTGAGCTGAACCTCAAAATAAACATAATAAAAAAAAACACTTTCCTAAACTATAGAACGGCCCGCAATATCAAGAATTATGATATGTAAATTGCAGGGAAAATACAGTAATTCAAATCTGAAACCTATTCTCATTGGTCGGCATACACCGGGCCAATCAGATAGGATACGACAGAGGATCCCATTAAAACCCCCCCCCCCCCCCCCCCCTCCCCCCCCCTATGGAGAACTATTGACCAATCAGAATAGGAGCGAAAAAGACCCATTCATCTAGGAAATTTTAGACCAATCAGAACCCCACGGTGGATAATTCAAAAAAAAGTAAAAAACAGAAAAAGCTGATTGGGCGGGCTAGGGGGGGCTTGGCTACCCCAGCCATTCAGAGCGCAGCTACTTCTCCCAATTAAGTCATGGGAAGATGGGGTTAATCTCGGCCCAGCGCCGGCAGCATAAAGGGTTTTTAATAAAAAAATTATTTTTATTAAGGGGTAAAACATTACAGAAAAAAGCAGAACCCTTTTTTAAAAATAAAGTATTTAAAAAACCGAACAACGCGTTTGTCGCCAGACCGCGTACATGGGAATTGCAAAAGAGAAATTTGCCGGAAATACAAAAAACAAATTTTTTTAAGTATTTAAATTTGGCGCAGAACCACCCAAAACGAATGGGACAAAAAACCCCTTATATCCTAGGGAATTTTGGGACAATCAAATAGGACGAAGTGGCCCTTTCTAACCATAAAGGAGTATTAACCCAATCGAAAGGAGCGACAAAATCCCATTTATCCTATGGGGGAAATTTGGGGCCAAACAAAAACAAGGGGACATTTTAAAAACAAATAAAAAAGACGAAAAGACGATTGGGGGACTGCGGTGGCTTGGGAATCCCCCCAATCAGAGCGCGAGAAATTCCCCTTAAAGTCGGAGAGATGGGCGCTCTGAAATCTCCCCTCAGCACCCTGCGGCATGAAGTATTAATAAAAAAATTATTTTTATTAAAATGAAAAAACATTACAATAAAGAGCAGAACCCCTTCTTTACAAATAAACATTAAAAACCCGAAGAATCTTTTGTCCCGAACCGGCGCTAAAATTGGGGAAATTTGCAATAGAAAGAATTGGGGAAAAAATTACATAATTCAAATTGTTTTTAAGCTTTTTCTCTTTGGTCGGCAAAAACCCCAGCCAATCAGAATGGGGACGAAAAATTTTCCCAATTTATAACAGTTTTTTGGGGCGATTTTAAACGAAAATTTTTAAATGGGCAAGGTTTTTTTTGGGATCGAAATTTTTCAAAATCAGCGAAAAATTAAAGGGTTTAAAAATCTTTGCTTTCATCTTTTAAGAACCGCACCTTTTTTCGGCCTTCCTTAAATTTTTGGGGGCCAGCAAATCAAAATTCCCAAAGGGGCAGGGGAGATGTGTGTTCGACACATGACGGGGATGGGGAAAAAGGTTCGTTTGGGCGGAAAAAATCACATGACCTCTTTTTTAAACTAAACACCCCCTTCCTGTTCAGCCTTAGTCCTAAAGCGTCTCATAGGAAAAGGACTGCCTCCCCTGGGGCCCAAAAACACCTCGGGCGAAATTAGCAATTTTTTAACAGAAACCTCTACTTTAGTTTGTGACCCTTTTCCAATTTAGTTAATTAAGATTTGAAGATTTTTTTTGTAGTTGCTAAAAATTTTTTAAAGCAGAATCAACCGCTGAAAAGCACGGGGAGGGGGGGGGGGAGGGGGCCCGCGGCAAACCCAGACAAGCCATCTATAAAGAACACGGATAAAGTTCCCCAAAGATTTTAGTGTAGCATTGCACTGAAATTTTTTTTATTAACAGTTTGCTATTTGAAATTTTTTCCTAAAATTTTTGGGCAGCCTGAACTTTATTGGATACACAAAATTTTATAACTGAAAGGCTCATTTAGGTGCAAAACCCCCTTTTTTAAAATTAAATTTTAAAAAATTTTCAGATAGGTGTTCTTTTCATTTTCCCCCTTCCACCTGTGTTAAATAACCCTTGCATTTAAAATTACAATCCCACAATTTTGTATTTCCAGAAAGGGTTTGTTTTTTTGCCAAAATACCGTGTACATACGAAAAATAACAGATCCCGTTTTTTTTTGATTTTTGGGCGCCCCCAAAGCTTTGTTAAATTGCCCAGCACCCCACTAAATTTTTAAAACTAAAATTCTATAGTCCCCACGGGTTAAATTTAAAAGGGTGCAAAAAAATACAGTGTATTAAACAAAAAAACATAACAGAAACGTTTTTTTTTGACTTTTGCCCCCCAAAGCTTGTTCTTTTAAAGGGCAGAAAAAAAACCCCGGGTAAAATCTTAAAACATCAATTCTAAAAGTCCCACAGGTAAATTTGAAAGGGCAAAAAAATCCCGTGTAAAAACGAAAACATAACAGAAACGGTTTTTTTGCATTTTTCCCCCAGTCCCAAAATTTGTTGATAAAAACCCCTTTTCATTTAAAAATTTTGAATCCAAAAATTTTTTTTGATTAGAGGGATTTGAGAATAGTTTGTGTTTTGCCGTCTTTTAATAAGAACTTTCCAAAACAATTCCATACCATCTAAAATTTTTAATATTTCTGAACAGGGAGCGAAATCCCAGGGGGTAAGCGAGCAAAAGGGGGGAAACACATGGAGTAGATTTACGGAGAAGGTGCTCCTTCCAGTGCTGGCGTCAACACGCATGCCAGCGGATCGCAGTTGCGGGACCTTCAGGCCTGTCATCGCGGGGGTGGGGGCCCCCGTAAAACTAAGTAACGAACATCGTCGCCAATTTTGTCCTTCAGGGGTTAATGCCCCTGAAACTAGCAGTTTTACCTCCTCGCCCCCCCTCAGGGCCACAAATTCATATCACATAAACAGCATCCGCCCCAACATGAACAGCCCAAATGTCAATTTCGGTACCCACCACTGTGGATAACCCAAAGGCCCTAAAGCCCTCTTTGATGACAAAAAGGGGTTTGGGGGTTCAAAAGGCATGTTAAAAAAATAAAAGGGGAAATTTTTCTCTGCTTTTAGGGCCCATTTACTGATGGCCAAAAGGGGAGGAAGGAAGCCGGCCAATCGGCAAAAATCCCGGGCGGCGGAAACGCCTTGCAGTCCCCCCAGTTGTACCCGCAGCTTCGGGATGCAGAAAGTCGGATGACCAATTCCCCCTTTGGGTTGATGATATGATGATGACACTTTTCGGATCCATCCTGGTCTTTTCCCAGAATTTGTTTTGCGACGCTTCATCAGGGACGAGGGGAAGCCCATGGGTAGTGCCCAAAAACGGGCCCCGCCACAAAAAGGGAGAGGGGGGCCCACAAAGCCCCGCTGATATGATACCGCCCCCCACTTTCAGCGCAAACCCCGCTCCTCGCTTATCCCCCGTCAAAAAGGTCCAGAACCCTCAACCGGGGCCTTCTTTGAGAAAGCCTTTTATTCACCCACCAAATTCAAATGCCGCCTTTGCCGAAAACCAAAAGAAGAGGCAAAACCTTAGGGGGGAAACCACCCCCAAACATTTTCTAGTCAAAATGCAGCGAATGCATGAGTTGAAATGGGGGCAACATTTGGCCCAAAAAAACCCCAGACCGACGCCGGGCCCCCCCAACCACGCACACCCTCTTTTTTCCCGCCTCCCCAAACCCCGCCACCCCCCAAGCATTCCTCACTGCCCATTTCCTCAGAGCCCAAGATGGGGGATCACCCCCGTTTAAAAGCCTCCACCGTCGCCCGAGTACCACCAGAAACCACCAGAGACCCATCCTACCCCTTCTTTTTCCCCATTTTGACGACCTGCACCCGTTCAGGGGCCATGTAGCCCACCCTTTCCTTTTTTTCCGGGGTTTTGGGGAAACAGAAAAAAACACAAAAAACCCCAAAACCATCCCAAAGCAAAACCGAATGTCGAAATTCCCAGTTTTTGGGCCTTTGGGAAGTTTGTTGCCTTTCCGCGGGTTTGGAAACAAGGGGTTTTTCCGCCACGGCAGGGCCCCCTCGCCTGCCCCCAATACCAGAGCCAGCGGGGAAATTTTTTTGCCAGAAAACCGCCCCCGCCCGGCCACCCCACGTGTCATCTAAAATTTCAAGCGCATTGCCCTCCCACTGTGTCCAAAACCATCTAAACCACCGAAAAAGGGACTAAAAGCAGGGCCAAGGCCGCAAAATCTCTGGACAGTTTCACTGGGTGACCCTGGGGGATGCTCTGGGGTGACTGGCTCCAGGCTGGGCGCACGTCTTCAAAACCGCAGGGATGGGCAGGGCTTTTTCCCCCCAAGGTCCTCGGCACCCACGTCCCCCAAGCCCACCGGGCCGGTTTTGAAATTAATCTCCCTTTTCGAGACCGTCCCCACACGGGCATTGGCTGGGGAAAGGGCCCTTATCCGAAAACGAGCCCCGAGCGCGGGCTGGTGAAAGAACCGCGCCGGGAAAGGGGTTTTGGGCTAAAAACGGGCAAATCTCCCGGCCGCCCTAAAAACGGTAGGCTGGAGCACATCCCTTGCCGGGCCCCATGTCATGAACCTTGTCATCCAAAAATTTTCCCTAAAGAGTCCCCCCGGGTTTGGGACGCCGCAGAAAAAAGGCTCGGGGTCTGAGTTCGAAACTTCCCCTTTCCCAAAAACCCGCTTCATCCCCCCCTTTGGCTGCTTTGCAGCGTCAGCTCGCCCCCCGTCAACTGTCTCATTTTTTAGGTGGCAAAAAACCCGGAATTCCACCCCCCAAAAGGCCCACTTTTTGGGGAAAGAAATCGCAATGCCAAATTACGCATACAAAAGGGGCCCCCAATGGCCTGAAAAAAGCAGCTTTGGGGGACCGGGGGTTTTGACCCACCGAGAGTGGGGGGCGGGTTGAAAGGTTTCTGACCATCCTTGCCATTTTTAAAAGCCCCCAAAAAAAAAAAAAAGGGCCCAGTGCAGACAAATGCCCAAAACACATGAAAATTGTGGGATCTTATTTCGGGAACAAACTTTGGGAAAACACCCCTGAAACATCAGGTCCCCCCAGCGACGGAGGGGGAAAGGCCCCGGCCACAGATGCAGACACGGAGCCTTTCCCTTTTCCTCAAATCCACAAGGCCCCCCAGTTTCAAATTTTATCGGTCCTTAAATTAGGCAGGGTTCGGGCCAGAGCTATGCAAGGCGGCACCCACCCTCTCAGGGTGAAACATCTGAGGCAAGTCAGGGCTGTTTTTAAGCGTGCCGAGGAAGCGAGGAAGGGAGGAGGAGGAGGAGGAGGAGGTTTTCCCAGACCCCGACTTCCCTGCCTTGGAAAAAGGGGTTTGGGCAAATTTTTGGGGCTTTTTGGGGAAAAATTAGTTTGCTGGGCCCCCCTCAACCCAAGGTTTTGGAAAAAAAGGGCTCCATCTTTTCACATAAAGTGTTTTGGATGCTCCATTTCCCCCAAAATTCTCTAAAAAGGGCCATAAAAAAAGAACAACAGTTACTGGTGGGCCCCCCTCCTGGGAAACCCCCCAAAAAAAACCCCAAAAACCCGCACTTTTCCCCCCACCCACCCAAAAGAGAGTAAAATGCAGGAAATGGAAACCTTGCTGATTGATCAACGGGGACATCGTTTTCTCTGCTTCACGGGTTTTTTCAAATTTCACGGTGGAACAATGCCAAACGACGGACAGCATAGATGCCCAAACAAACCCCAACGGGAGCAGCGGCAGCAGGGAGGCAAAATTGGGGAGAACCTAATTGGGGGACCTCTGGCAACTTTATTTACCACCTCCCAACGCAAACAATTGGGGCCACGCATACAACACCCAAGGGCCAGCTTAAGATTTAGGGGGCATGAATTCTCGTCCAAAACCATTTTTTGTAAAAGTGTTCCCCGGGCCAATAACTTTTGGGGATCCAAAATGGCCCAATGGCCCGAGCGGCCCGCCACGCCATAGAGGGTTTTTCCGCCCAGCACCAGCGCAAATCTGAAACGGACCTTCACAAAAGCCGGAGGGGTCCCTTACAGACAAACCATCCGGGTTTTCCAACAGATAAGTGGGGTTTTTTTGGGCTTTTAAACAAGATGAAACAGGCATTTGGTTTCTGATATTTGGGGGCCCCATTTGCCGAGGGCCCCCATTTGTTTTCGGTCTACTTTACATTCCCCCTCCAAACGAAATGTTCCTCTTGAAAAACTTATTTTTAAAATGATAATTTCTACTGCAATTTTTATTTTCCCAAATTTCCCAAAAGTTCATTTTGCGGGTTTTTCTGTTAGGAGACTAAAAACACCAAGGTTTTCCTTTACAAAAAACCCTAAATTTCCTTTTTCTCACTTCATCTTTTGAATTTTTTTACTTTTTCAATGGTTTTTTGGGCAAGTAGCCTCACAATTTTTAAAAGGGGGCTGAAAGTCCCTAAAATAATTTTTCAGGGTCCCTGTTGCTGTGAGAAACCCCGCAATAAACAAGGTCCTTTGGGAAAAAAATGGCTTCCCAAGTTGGGAATTTTTCCTTCACAAAATTTTTTTTCATGGGTGAGATGTCATAATTTTTAATTTTTTTGGGGAAAGTTTCCTTTTGAATAAACTATAATATGGTCCTTTGGAACAGAAAAGTGGGTTTTAAAATGGGATTTCCCCTCACAATTTTTAACAGTGGCGAGAAAGTCCCTAATTTTCAATTTTTGGGGGCGTGTTTTCTGTGAGAACAGGGAATAACATGGTCCTTTGGAACAGAAAAGTGGGTTCCCAAGTGCATTTCCCTTTACAATTTTTAACAGTGGCTGAGAAGCCTTTTTAAAAATTTTTTGGGGCAGCAGCTTTTAAATGCAGCAATAAAAAAAGGGCCCCAATTTTAAAAAAAGTTTTTCCAAAAAAATTTGTTTTTTTCACAATTTTCCCAAAAGTGCTCATGGGTCCCTTTTTTTGAATTTTTTGGGGGGATTTTGCTGTTACATGCAGCAAAAATACAGGCCTATTCAAAAAATGTTGTTTCTAACAAAACCTTTGTTTTTTCAAATGGTTTAAGAAGGCTCAAGGGTGAGGGGCAGTCAGAAACAGGGTAGGGAGGACACTGTTAATGGACACAAATTGCAAAATGACTTGTTTTGCAAGATCTTTTAAAATAGCAAAACCCCCCCCTAAAAAAAAAAAAATTTTTTATTGAACAAACCCCTTTAAACAATTAAAAAAAGAAACAAAGACATGGTGGGATTTTTTTTTTTTTTTTTTTTTTTTTTTTTTTTTTCCCTCCGAAATTTTTAAAAAATTTTTTTTTAGAATTAAAAATAATAAAACGGGATGAAAAAAATACTGTTAAAAAAAATTTTCCCCTGAATTGTACAAGGGGGGTACAGGGAAAAATTACCAATGTAAGGTTATCAAGGACATGGAGTATGGAGCACGGGCAGAGAAAAAGTACAAAACCAAATTTTCCCCCAGCACGTTGATAAAATGAAAAAAGAATGCCCAAAAAAAAAGGGCACCTGGGTGTAACAAAGGGGCTTTAACCACCCGTATTTTTTTCCAAATGAAGCTCAATTGGGGCCACATCATACGGGGGCAAGCGCTACCCCCGGGATTTTACTTTTGTACGAGGAAGGGTGGAGTTTTCACACTTCCGCTTCCGCACTCTTCTTCAGCGAAAAGTTTTTTTTTTTTGCGCTCAAAGGGGAAAATTTTTTCCTGCGTGTTAATAGATGACGGACCCCAGCCTGGGCTCTCAAACCCCACCCACTTTTAACCCCCCGGCCCCGGGTCATTTCTGTTGGGCCCCGGGGCAGTATAGTCAATGTCCAGTGAAACTAAAAATGGGGTTGAAAGACTCCCCTTTTTTCCGGGACTTTTTAAATGTGGGGGTCCGCAGGTTTTGGGGGGTCATGCGTGGCCCAGGGGCAGTAAAGTCAATGCCATTTAAACAAAAAAGGTGGTTTTAAAAAACTCCTTTTCCGGCACTTTTTAAAAGTTGGGGGGGATGCAGGGTTTGGGGGGCCCTGCTTTTGGGCCCCGAAAGGTAAAAGTCAAAAGTCCCCGGAAACTAAAATGTGGTTGAAAGACTCCTTTTTCCGGCATTTTTTTAAATTTTGGGTTTTATGCAGGTTTGGGGCTCATGCGGGCCCCGGACCGGTAAAGTCAATGTCCCCTAAACAAAAAAGGTGGGTTAAAGACCCTTTTTTTTCCCCCACTTTTTAAAACTGGGGGTCATGCGGTTTGGGGCCCCTGCAGGGGTTTTTAAGGAAAAGGGATAATTTTAAAAGTCCCCTTTTTAAATAAGTTTATGGTTTTAAAATTAAAATGCCCTTTTGGGACTTTTTAATTTTGGGGGGTGATGCAGGTTTTTTTGGGCATGCTGTGGTACAAGACAGGGATAGAATGTTGTTGGGGTTTTTTTTTTTTTGTGGCTTTTATTAAAACCCAAGTGGGGTTTTCCTAAGGGTTTTACAAAAGTATCCATTTTTACTGTTTTGGGGTGTTAAATTTCCCGCTTCTCCAGCCCTGTTTGGGTGTAAGAATGAAGGGGGTTGTTTCTCTCCCCAAAAACTTTTTAAAGGCATCGCTCAAAAACCACTGCTCACTATAGAAAAAACCCTTAAACGAAGGGGCCGACTAACCCACTAACCCCCCAATGCGATAGCCAACGAAAACGCTCAACACTAATTTAAAAAACCTATTTAGGAGAATTACCAAAAATAGGAGCGACAATGTCCCATTAAAAACCAAAGGGGAAAAAATTTACCAAACAAATTTAAAGGCGGGGCAGTTTTAAAATACCCGTAAAAATGCAGAAACGAGCTGATTGGTTGAAACGACGGGACTCGTCCAAATTTGCCAATCAACGCGAGCTACTTTTTCATAGAGTTTCTAAAGGGGAAAAAAAATTTTGAAACGCGGGTCTGTGAATTTGGGTAAGAAAAAAAGGCCCGTTATTTTGGGCCAATGGGAGAGCGACGACCCCCCTAAAGGGTTTTTAATGCAATCTGAAATAAAACTGTACATTTCCGAAATCAAATTAAAAAACAAATACAGAAGTTTTTCCCCAGTGTATATAAAATGAATGATAATATGGGGTAACGAAAAAAAAAATTTTAAAACAAAAAAAACAAAGTTTTATTTCTTTATTTTCGTTGCACCCATACTATTTATCCTTTGGCCCAACGAAAATAAAGAAAAAAAACATTATTTTAATTATTTAATATTTTTTTTCGTTACCCCAAATTATTAATTGTTTTATATAAAACACGGGGCAACTTCCTTTTAGTGTTAAAAATTTGATTTTTGCCATGTACAATTTTTTTCAGATTTCATTTGAAAAACCCAAAAGGAGCGTCGCTCGGGCCCCCCATTGGGCCAAATAACGGGCGCCCCTTTTAATTAGCCCAAACCCCAGAGCGCGCTTTGAAAAATTCCTTTTTCCCCATAAAATCAATGAGAAAGTAACCCCGCACTCCCCGATTTTGGGTAAAACGGACGGGCCCCCCCGCTTCAACAAACAGCTCCCTTTTTTGCATTTTTAAGTAAATTTTTAACTGCCCGCCTTTTAATATGATTGGGAAATTTTTCTCCATAGGAAAACAAAGGGACATTTTTTTTTCGATTGGCTTTTTATTTTTGACCAATGAGAATACTTAAAAAAAATTTTAAATTTCTGTTTTTCCCCGGGAATTTTTCCTATTGCAATTCCCTCGTAAACGCCGTTTTCCCCCCCACAAACGCGTTGTTCAGGTTTTTTAAATTTTTTCTTTTTTTTTTTTAAAGAAGGGTTTTGATCTTTATTTTGATTAAAGTTTTTTTCATTAATAAAAAAAAATTTTTTTTTTTTAAAATTCATCCGCACGGCGCTTTAAGCCGAGATTTCAGAGCCCCCCATATCTCCAAAGAAAAATAATGGGAGAAGTAGCTTTGCCGTCTGATTTTTCTGGGATAGCCAAGCCCCCCTAGCTCCCGCCAAAACAGCTCTTTTTTTGTCTTTTTTTTGTTTTTGAATTAAAACCCGCGTGGATTCCCGATTTGGGCCCTAAACTTTTCCCCTAAAGGTTTTTTAAAGGTTCACTTTTCCCCTCCAAATTTTGAAATTTTGGGCCGGTTTTTCGACCCAAAAAAAAAAGCTTTCTGAATTTGAATTACTGTATTTTCCCGGCAATTTCCAAAATCCTCATTCTTGGGAATTTTGGAAAATTTTTGGGAAAATATTTTGTTTTTTAAAATTTTTTTTTTTGGGGGTTTCAGCCTTTTTTTGAGAAAAGTTTTAACGCCTTTTTTAAAAAGGCGATTTTGATTCCTACTCCGCACCGACATGTGGAAAGATTTCACGCTGTTCCCCGCCTGTACCGCACGAAAATGTCCCTTTTGCCGCAGTCCCCACGGGGCCTAATTCCCCCCAAGCGCCCATGCCCCGCACTGGCCCCACACACACTCGTGAGGCGCAGGGAAAATTTTCCCCACAGTACGAGTGCCCGCCTGGGCGGGGAAACTTAAGGGGGCCCCCCCCCTCCGCCCCCTCGGGGCCCCGCACTTTTCCCCAAAAAAACTGGCGAGGCGCGGGGGACTTTACATGCTATGAAAGAAAACACCCCCCCCCCTAAAAACAGGCCAAAACCCCGGGAAACTGGCGGAAAAGTGCGCCCCGACCCGGCGGGAATTTATACATTTGGCCCCCTGTTTTTTTTTTTAACCTTTCTTTCAAAGTACATGAAAATTTTGGGGAAAAACTTAAATCTGCAGTCTTGGGGAAGGCACCCTTCAAAACCGAAAACAGCTTAGGGTTTGTTTTACAGGGGGTGGGCCCCAAAAAACCTGTTTGGGCAGGAGCGAAGTCTCAATTTAAAGGGAAATTTTGTTAAAACCCTTTAAAAAAAAAGAACATATAGCACAGTAATACTAAAGATAAGCAGTAACTATCTGTCACCAGTGTGTGAACTACTTACATGCGCTGTTGTATCGCATATTATCGCCATGTTTGGGAAATTTTTTCCCACTGGCTGTTTCCAAAAGTTAATAGGTGCCCCTAAAAACTAAAATTTTCAAAAAAAGTTTTTTCTCCCCAATTTAAACGTAGAATTTTATAACA
>JAODAL010048311.1:0-29128 GCA_025379985.1 Phyllomedusa bahiana | reverse complement strand
TTTTCTTTTTCTTCCTCTCTTGTTTTTTTCTTTGTCTTCCCTTCTTTTCATCTTCTATTTAGTCTTTTTTTTCTGTTTTTTCCTCTTCATCTTCTTCATCTTCTTCCTCATCTTCAGTTTCTTCTTTGTCTTCTTCGTCTTCATCTTCATCTACTTCATCTTCTTCGTCTTCATCTTTGTCTTCTTCTTAATCTTCTTCTGTCTTCTTCATCTTTGTCTTCTTCTTCGTCTTTTACTTCTTCTTTTTCTTCTACGTTTTCCTCTTCTTCGTCTTTTTCTATGTCTTACTATTCTTCTTTGTCTTACTATTCTTCTTCTTCTTCTTCGCCTTCTTCTTCATCTTTGTCTGCGTTTTCTTCTTCGACTTCTTCGTCTTCTTCTTCGACTTCTTTGTCTTCTTCGTGTTTGTCTTTTACTTTGTTTTCTTCGTCTTCATCTTCATCTTCTTCTTCAACTTCTTCGTCTTCTTCTTCGTGTTTGTCTTCTTCTTCGTCTTCACCTTCGTCTGCGTCTTCTTCTTTGTCTACCTCGTCTTCATCTTCTTCGTCTTCTTCTTCGACTTCTTTGTCTTCTTCTTCATCTTCTTCATCGTGTTTGTCTTTTTCTTTGTCTTCTTCGTCTTCTTCTTCTTCTACTTTGTCTTCTTCTTAGTCTTCATATTCGTGTTTGTCTTCTTCTTTGTCTTCATCTTCCTCTTCATCTTTGTCTTCATCTTCTTCTTTGTCTTCTTCTTATTTGAATTCATCACCGTTGTCTGTGTCTTCTTCTTTGTCTTCGTCTTCTTCGTCTTCCTCGTCTTCTTCTTCGTCTTCTTCATCTTCTTCGTGTTTGTCTTCTTCGTCTTCATCTTCGTATTCATCTTCGTCTTCTTCCTCGTCTTCTTCTTCTTTGTCTTTTTCGTGTTTGTCTTTAACATTGTCTTCTTTGTCTTCATCTTCGTCTTCTTCGACTTCCTCGTCTTCTTCTTCGTGATTGTCTTCTTCTTTGTCATCGTCTTCATCTTCTTCTTTGTCTTCAACTTCGTCTTCATCGTCGTCTACTTCTTCATCTTCTTCTTCATCTTCATCTTCTTCTTCTTATTTGAATTCATCACCGTTGTCTGTGTCTTCCTCGTCTTCTTCGTCTTCCTCGTCTTCTTCTTCTTCGTCTTCTTCATCTTCTTCGTGTTTGTCTTCTTCTTCGTCTTCTTTTTCATCTTCATCTTCATCTTCTTCATGTTCCTTCTTCGTTTTCCTATTTGTCTTCTTCTTCTTCATCTTCTTCTTTGTCTGCCTCTTCTTCTTCGTCCTCGTCTTCGTCTTCTTCGACTTCTTCTTCAACTTTTTCTGCGTCTTCCTCATCTTCTTCTTCGTCTTCTTCTTCTACTTCTTTGTCTTCTTATTTGTCTTCATCTTCTTCTTTGTCTTCTTCTTATTTGAATTCATCACCATTGTCTGTGTCTTCCTCGTCTTCTTCGTCTTCCTCGTCTTCTTCTTCTTCGTCTTCTTCATCTTCTTCGTGTTTGTCTTTTACTTTGTCTTCTTCGTCTTCTTCTTCGACTTCTTCATCTTCTTCGTCGTCTTTTAAAAATTTCTTTGTCTTCAATTTGTCTTCTTCTTTCAAAATTCATTTT
Source organism: Phyllomedusa bahiana (assembly GCA_025379985.1). Taxonomy (NCBI): domain Eukaryota; kingdom Metazoa; phylum Chordata; class Amphibia; order Anura; family Hylidae; genus Phyllomedusa; species Phyllomedusa bahiana. Next base: position 27,516 of record JAODAL010048311.1, on the reverse strand, counting down.
TTCTTCAACTTCTCTTCTTCCCCTTTTTTCCTTTGTCCCCCCCTTTTTCCCTTTTTTTTTTTTTTTTTTTTCCCCTTTGTTTTTTTTTCCAATTTTTTCTTTTTTTTTTTAAAAAAATTTTGGGGGGTTTTTTTTTTTTTTTTTTTTTTTTTTTTTGGGGGTTTTTTTTTAATTTTTTTTTTTTTTTTTTTGTTTTTTTTTTTGGGGTTTATTTATTGTTTGGGGGGGTTTTTTAAAGGGGGGTTTTTTTTTTTTTAAAAGGGGGGGGGGAAAAATGGGGGTGGGGGGGGGGGGGGGGGGAAAAGGGGGGGGGTTTTTTTTTTAAAAAAGGGGGGGGGGGGGGGGGAAAATTTTTTTGGGGGGGGTTTGGAAAAAAAATTTTTGGGGGGGTTTTTTTTTTTTTGGGGGGAAAAATTTTTTGGGGGTTTTTTGGGGGGTTTTGGGAAAAAATTTTAAAAATTTTTTTTAAAAAGGGGGGGAATTTTTGGGGGGTTTTATTTTTTTTTTTTTTAATTTTTCGTTATTTTTAATTTTTTTTTCCCCCCCCCCCCTTTTTTTTCCCTTTTTTTTTTTTTTTTTAAAAAAAAACCCCCTTTCCCCTTTTTCCCCCCCCCCTTTTTTTTTCCCCCTTTCCTTTTGGGGGTTTTTGGCCCTTTTTTTTTTTCCCCTTCCCCCTTCCCCCCCCCCCCTTTTCCCTTTTTTTTTTCTTTTCCCCTTCTTCTTTTTTTTTTTTCTTTTTTTCCCTTTTTTTTTTTCCCCCCTTTTTTTTTTTTCCTTTTTTTTTTCCCCCTTTTTGTTTTTGGTTCCCCCCTTTTTTTTTTTTCTTTTTTTTTTTTTTTCTTTTTTTCTTTTTATTTTTTTTTTTCCTTTTTCTTTTTTTCCTTCTTCGTTTTTCTTTTTTTTTTTTCCCTTTTTTAATTTTTTTTTTTTTTTTTTTTAAACTTTTTTTTTTTTTTTTTTCCCCCCCCCCCCCCCCCTTTTTTTCCCCAAAAAAAAAATTTTTTTTTTCCCCTTTTTTTCCAAAAATTTTTAAAACCCTTTTTTTTTTTCCCCCTTCCCCCCCCCCCCTTTTTTTGGGTTTTTTCCCCCCCTTTTTTTTTAAAATCCCAAAAAAAAAAAAAATTTTTTAAAAAAAAAACCCCCAATTTTTCCCCTTTTCCCCAAAAAAAACCCCCCCCCAAAACCCCCCCCCCTTTTTTGGAAAAAAAAAAAGGGGGGGGCCCCCCAAACCCTCCCCCCCCCCCCCCCCTTTTTTTCCCCCCCCCCCCGCCCGGGCCCCCAATTTTCCCCCCCCCCCCAAAAACCCAAAACCCCTTTTTAAATTCCCCAAAACCCCCCAAATTTTCCCCCTTTAAAAGGGCCCCCTTAAAATTTTTTTTTTCCCCCCCTTTTTAGGGCCCCCCCCGGGGTTACCCCCCCCAAAACAAACCCCCCCCAAAAAAAAACCCCAAAACCCCCCCCCCAAAAAAAGAACCCCGGTTCCCCCCCCCCCCCCGGGCCCCCTGAAAAAAAAAAGGGGGGGCCCGGAAGAAACCCCCCAAACCCCCGGGGGAAAAACCCCCCAAAAAAGGGGGGGGGAAAAAAAAAAAGGGGGGGGGAAAAAAAGGGGGAAAAAAAAAAAAAAAACCCCCCCCCGGGGGAAAACCCCCCCTTTTTCCTTTTTTTTTAAAAAAAAAATTTGGGGGTTTTTTCCCCCCGGGGGGGCCCCCCCCAAAAAAATTTTTTTTTTTGGGCCCCTTTTTCCCCAAACCCAACAAAAAAGGGCCCCCGGGGGGGGGGGGGTTTTCCCCCCAATTAAAAACCCCAAACCCGGGGCCTTTAAAAGGGGGTTAATTTGGGGCCCCCCCCCCGGGGTTTTTTTAAAAAAAGGGGCCCGGGTGTTTTTTTTTGGAAAAATTTTTCCCCTTTTTTTTTTTTGGGGGGGGGAATTTTCTCCGGCCCAGGCCCTGTCTACGCACCATAAGTAACCCACAGAGTCATCCCTCACGCCCTTCGCCCCCAAACCAACACCCCACTACCTCCACTCTCCCACAGTGTCCCTCACCTCATGAACACCACATCATACTCCCTGATCCCCACATACCGCTCCCCGCCCATCATAAACATCTTCCATACCGTTACTCTCCAATATTTATCCTACGCCCGGCCACAGGACCCCGCCATATTTACCGCTATCCATATCCTTAATCCCCCTAAAACAACAACATAAATCCGCACACCCATTCCTACCCACCATAAATAAATCCGACATCCATGTGTCCCCATCATTCTCACACCCCTCCAGCCACACCTTCTGAGGTAGGGTACCCAAACGCTGCAGCAACCCAGAGAGCCCACAACTGCTTCAATACCCACCTCTTGCAATGTGATGTGCAAACCTTATAGCCACATCTAATCTGAGCAAAGGTGGGCTGGCAGAAAACCAACCTCCCCTGAGATCTAGCAAAGAAAGTGAGTACTGGGAGCATGGGCAAGCTAAACACAGAGACTGTGGCAGAACTCAACACCAGCCGTGGGGAATCTTATAAGCCGCCTGGTGGTTCCATAACCCCAACAGGTGAACAATAATTGAAGGACCTAATTAGATTCCTTAAGTCCGGCATTTGGGCGTACACAAAACCAAAGCCGACTAATTCATATTTTTATTGGCCAAATAGGGGACTGACATATCCAACTACTTCGAACATGCAAGGATGCCAGCGGTAGGTAAAGGTGGGGAAACAGTTTACCAAGGCTCCCATTAATCCCCTTAGCCCAATCATCATGAGCCTTTCCAAAGAGGGCGGTGGATATTATAGGCCCTCATGCCGTCCCCAGCACAAGTATTGTGACAATGCCAACCCGAAATCCAGAGGCTGTGCCATGTCCTCTATAACGTGCAGACCAATGATCTGATCCCGTGATATCTGTGTTATTCACGTGTTTGGTTTTCCTCGTGGAGATTTAAAGGAGATGTTCTCACACAATATTTAAGCCTACCTTTCTCCTATTTTCATTCTCTGATATTTGAAAATGAGGGCGGGTTGCAATTTCTTCTAACCCTCTCCCCCTCCATTCCCCTAGGTGACGTCATCCCTGTCCTGCTCGCTCCCGCTGCTTGGGAGAAGTGAATTTTAATTAGAGATGATAAGGCTCCTGGGCTGGTGGCAGGCGACCATTGTTTTTTGTGACGAATCTGACATCCTAGTCCAGTCTAATATTGTATACTGGACCCGCTATATTGATGCCATCTTTGTCCTATGGGCGGGTCCAGGGGACTCATTTGCCAATTGGGTCTCTGCTTTGAACCAAAACTCAATTGGTTTTAAGGTTTACCTCAGAAATGGAGTGAAAAAAAGTCTATCCCTTCTTAATGTGGAAATAAGAAGAAAAAATCTGGTGAGTTGTCAAACCGACCGTGTATCGGAACCCACAGCGACTAACAGCTCCTAAGCTGGAGAAGTTGTCATCCCCTACCTCTAAAAAGAGGGAACCCAAAAGGCCAGTTTCTTAAACTTAGGAGAAAAGCCTCCATGTCTTGGAATATTATCAAAAGGCCCGTGATCTAGAACAAAGTATTCCTAAGTAGGGGGATTCCTAAAAAAAAAAACGATCAGAGAAGCAATAATAAATATCACAATCACAGGATCGATCCTCAACTTCTGGTTCCGAGCCAAAGTCAGACCACACAATCTCAGATTAGACTAATAGGTACTTTTGACCGGGCACATTCTAATCAGGTGCAACCTTGAGCAAAACAAAGGATTGTCCTGAGAATGGATAAGGATCGATTGAGGTTTTGGCCGCCCGAATGCCCAGATCACATTTTAGAAGAGGAAGAAGCCTGGGAGATAGACTGACACACAGTCATCTTCAATGCCAGAAATAAAATCGGAAACATGACTCAAAAGACAACCCAAGGGTTGCTTTAAATGGTGGCCACTGTAAAACCTGTAAAATGATTAAAAACGTACTAACTATTTTTTTTAAGTCATGATAACAAACAATCTTTTGATATTAAGGGACCTTTATCAACTGTAGTATCCTCAAATGAGATTCTACAAGGCCACATGCTCATGCCCCTTGGAATATGTGGGGAAAACAATCAGGCCATGGAAACAAAGAATCCTGGAGCATCTGGGTGACATCAGGAACAAAAGAGATACACCTGTGGCAAAAACGTAATTTAATGAGAACCATAGGGTTACATGTACGGATCCTGAAATTTGAGGCATTAGAGTTGTACACCAATCACCCCGCGTGTGGTGACATTGAACAGGAAGTGTTACTTCAAGCCCGAAACCAAATGGATTTCATAGACTAAATACAGAAATCCTTGTGGTTTGAATTGAGCAGCTTACTTTAGCTGCTTTATATAAACTATATGCCCATTTTGAGATTGATTAGCATATTATCTCAATAACACCTTTCTTTTGATAGTTACCTACTATTTGTAATGGGACCAACCCCCTGTTTCTCTACAGATACCTCTCTCTCACAACTAATAACGGCTTGTAGATGGCCCCATCCTGACGTACTCCCCCCCCTCCCTCTTCCTTTATGGCCCCTTAAGTACAGAATTTGTATTTTTTAAGAAATAGGTATTTCAATTCTCCCAGTTTTTCAGCAAAAATCATCTAATATTAATATATCTGTGTTTTTCTATACATATAGCAATGTGATTAGAGTATAGCCTGTACATGTAATGATTTCCACGTTCATAACTATCCAGGTATCTTATCAATGTTCAAGCCGTAAATCCCATTGTTTTCATTTAAACCTAAAAGTTGTAATCTGAAGCGCAGCGCAGCTTCACTGACAGAGCGGGCGGAGTTTTCACTATGTGGCAGAATAAATTAACGCTACCTATGATCTTACACTCCCTCATCCACGTCAGAGCTGAGGGCGTGTCTTGGAGCCCGGATGCTAGATTCAGTACAAATTGCGCGCATGCGCACTAATCTGAAAAGAGACGCCCGGACATCCTCGATATGGTGATCAATGTCAGTGTGAAGACAGAAACTTGTCTCCACTTAACCAAGTGAGTAAATAGTTTCTAAACATTATACTCACTATCGAAGCACTTGCTTTTCACTTTTCTGGTGAGAATGAGCTGATAAGTTCTCTGTTGGTACATTTTTTTTTGCAGATCTGTTGGTATATATATGGGGGACATAGAACCAGTACGTCCTCCTAGATATATGTAAGTAGCAAGCATGCCATTCTTGACATTAACAGGATTGCCTCTTATGATTTGGATATAAGTAAGGTACGGGGTGGTTATTATTCGCTATCAAAAATACTTCCCTAAAATGTACCAATCCAATATCTGAGACTAGGATTATGGCAATAGCCCCTTAGAGTCGCACAAGCGTGTGTTTTGTATCTATTTGAAAAATTATCTACCATTTATATACTAAACTGACATTACTTTTGGCATACATCTGTGAGGCTTGTCTACTGTAAATAAGATATTGTACTTGATATATCAATGGGATCTTCCATAAATACGTTTTCGGACCCCTGAGGAACTCTCATATAAACCTTGAGAAAGAAACGCGTCGGGTCTTTTTGTTTATAGTATCACGTTTTTTACACGGTCACTATTAGGGTGTATTAGGGTATTTTAGTTAGGTTCCTGGGCGGGGTCGTCCTTATCGGGACGCTGTCCCTGCATTTTCTCACCATTAGGCATCCAGTGTATAGGGATTTTTAGGGTCAGTTCTATCCTTTTGGCCTATATCTATCCCTATATTTTAGTAGTAGATGTGCTTTGCCTCCCCGTTCCCCTTTCTTCCTGTATCTTTGTCTATTTTTTTTAACGACATTATTAAAGGTTAATTTTTATAGTTTACTCCAGTGATCTACAGTTATATTGTAAACTTGGATTTAGATAGTGGCATTGAAGAGTTGCCTTTTATCACTCTTTCTTCCACTGAATTTTAATTAGGGCAGATAAGGCAGCTGAGGCTGTGGGTAGCGATCATGGAAGAGACTCCATGAAGTGAATACAAATTAGGGCAGATAAGTCAGTGAAAAATCACTAGACAATGACTCTGTGCTGCAAATTGTAATTAGGGCAGATAAGGCATAGTGAAAACATTAGCAGAGACTGCATGCATGCTCCGTGCAGACTCCGTGCAGCCCAGCGCTTCAGCAGATAACTCGGGAGGGGAGGAGGGGAGGGAGGGAGTGACAGGCAGCCAGCTGAATGCCGTAACTCACTGCTCTGTGCGCTCTGTGCTGAGAGCAGGAAGACAGGACGGAGAAGAGAGGGAGTGCGCATGGGTGAACTAGCGCGCTCCCGGCCCGACCTGTATGAAAAAAAACAGGAGCTGGCAGCCTATAAGAAAGAAGAAGCAGGTCGGTGACCATAGGGACCTGAGCAGGCTCAGGTGCCCCTACAAGAAGAGATATCTGGAAAACAGTGGGACAATGCTAATTGATATATATTGGAAAGTTGATTATTTTTTAAAGATCTTTAAGCTGAAAACCAATCTTTGTAGCGAGACAACCACTTTAACTGACCAGGGGACTCAGTTTATGTCAAACCTAATGCAGAGCCTCTGCAAAAAAAATACAGGTGCAGCACCTGACCGCCACTCCCTACCACCCGCAGACCAATGGGTTGTGTGAGCGTTTTAATGGGACATTAAAGCAGATGCTCAAAATGCTAGTGGAGACCCAAGGCCGAGATTGGGAGCGTTATCTACCCCATCTGCTGTTTGCCTACAGGGAGGTGCTCCAGGCTTCAACAGGGTTTTCCCCATTTGAACTCCTTTATGGTAGAAGAGTAAGGGGGCCCCTGGATTTGATTAGGGAGTCCTGGGAGGGTGAGCTGGAGACCCCAGAAGTCTCCGTTGTGGAGTACGTAATGAAACTCAGGGACAAGATGCAGGCACTTAGCAGTGTCGTGCATGACAACATTACACAAACCCAGGCCAAGCAGAAACTATGGTATCACCGTAATGCCCGGCAACTGACCTATGAGGCAGGGCAGAAGGTTTGGGTACTGGTCCCCATGCTGCAGAACAAATTACAGGCTGCATGGGAAGGCCCCTACCCGGTGCCTAAACGTCTCAATGCCGTGAACAATGTAGTGTCCCTGGATGACAAGCAGCAGAAGGTGTTCCATGTCAATATGTTAAAGGCACACCACTCCAGGGAGCCCTGTGTTCTGCCCGTGTGCAGTATGCCCGAGGAGGGGGAGAAGGATGTCCTAGTAGATCTCTTGGCCGAAACACAGGACACAGACACACTTGAGGCAGCACAATTTAACCCTCAGTTAGCCCACACGCAGAGGTCTGAGCTTCACCAAATATTGTTGGCCTATCGGGACACCTTTATAGGTAGTCCAGGGAGAACTCAGTTAGCCATCCATCATGTGGACACTGGCACTCACCCCCCCATTAGGCAACCTGCTTATCGGGTTTCAGCAGAGGTGAAAGGCAACATAATGGGGCAAATAGAAGAGATGTTGGCCTTAGGGGTCATACATCACAGTCTTTGATGCCTATCCCATGCCCAGGATAGATGAGCTGTTAGATCAGTTGGCCAGTGCCTCCTACCTCACCATCATGAACCTGAGCAGGGGATATTGGCAGATTCCCTTGACAAAGGAAGCCCAGGAAAGGTCTGTCTTCATAACTTCATTTGGGCTGTATGAATTTTTAGTTTTGCCATTCGTTATGAAAAATGCCCCTGCCACATTTCAGCGCCTGGTAAATCTTCTGCTAGATGGATTTGATGGGTTTGCTGTTGCATATCTGGATGATATAACCATTTTTAGCAATTCCTGGGAGGAGCACCTTACACATCTGTCCCAAGTCCTAGAGAGGCTCAAATCAGCAGGTTTGACCATTAAGCCAGGGAAGTGTCAGATAGCCATGGCCGATGTAAACTATTTAGGACACCGTGTGGGGCGTGGAATGCTAAGGCCTGACCAGGAAAAGACAGAGGCGATTACAGCCTGGCCCACTCCCAAAAATAAAAAAAAAGTTATGTCCTTTTTAGGTACAGCTGGCTACTAAAGGAAGTTTGTGCCAAACTACAATGCCCTGGCCAAGCCCCTAACTGACCTCACCAAGAAAAAACTTCCCCAAATTGTCTCTTATACCCCCCAATTTGATCAGTCCTTTACCGCCCTAAAGGCTGCCTTGGCCAGCTCACCTGTCCTCCAGGCTCAAGACTTCTCCCGTAGGTTCGTGGTCCAAACTGACACCAGCACTTATGGGCTAGGTGCGGTCTTCAGTCAGGTGAACCCAAAGGGGGAGGATCACCAGTTCAGTACCTGAGCAGGAAGCTCCTGCCAAGGGAAGTCTCCTATGCCACAATTGAGAATGAGTGTTTGGCAATCATGTGGGCCCTAAAGAAACTACAACCCTACCTATATGGGCGCAACTTTACGGTGGTCACGGACCATAACACACTTTGCTAGCTCAACAGAGTGGCTGGCGACAATGTTAAGCTGCTCAGGTGGAGCCTGGTGCTGCAGCAATATGATTTTACCATAAAACATAAAAAGGGCATTGAACATGGTAACGCAGATGGTCTCTCTCGCCAGGGGAGTACGGAGGCGGAGGTGGGCTCAGAAGATTGCAGGTGAGCCAGTCCCCAACGCCCACTCTAAAAGGGGGAGGTGTAATGTAGTACACTGAAAATTATATGTATTCTGTATTGTCATTAAACTATTTCTTAGATTGTGAGTCTACAATTCCTGTAGCTCAGAATACCACCCACCTGTGAGAATGGAATTTGTAGAACAGGTCTGTAAAACCTCAGAGCGTCCTTTGTAGTCACCTAAATTACTCAAATGTTTAGATAACATGGGTTTTATCCGTTTTATTATGCTTTATTGCCAACAATTGTGTATGCAAGCTGTCAAGAATACTTGATAGAAGACCACACCATATCATCACAGATGTTGCCTATGACCCCATAGACCTATTGAAGGAGTAGGCACAACAGTTCAGAGGTCATTGATCTGTCCACAGCAGAAGCGCAATCCGTGATTGCCATCTAGTGGGGATAGTAAGCAACAACCCTCATTAGACATCAAGTGTCCACCCACCTCATTATATTTTCAGCCAGTAAAAGGGCAGCCGAAATTATGAGAGAGGAGGGGAAACCTGGACAGAGATGTGGGCCTATAAAACACATGGCCAGACTCAAATCTGTGTTCATAGCCTGGGGTTCAATTTCTGATTGAGCTGTGTTCCATCGCCATTTATCCATGCCCCTTGGATTTGAAACCTGATGCATTTGTGAGTGTAAAATCTTTCTAAGTTTATCCCTTTTATTTTTATAAGTGTTTGATGCATATGTCATAGTCATTGTTATTGTATTTTGTTTATGTAAACATTGTAAATCGTTTAATATTGAAGTTACCATTAATACGTTAATTATTGTCGCTGCACGGATCCATTTCCTTGAAGGAGTGTTTTTTGTAGCTTCTGGAGAGCAGTGAGGTGATCAGCAGTCCTTCCTCTCTGATCTCCTGTTTTTTGATTATTGAAGGAAGGTGGTGGCAACAGATGACTTTGGGTGCTGGAACTGTCTTGGTGTGCGATTTATGCTTGATTCGCTACCTGATTGAGAGGTGAGCGCAAGTGGAAATAAATCTACCCCATTACAGTGGCCCCCAGTCACGTGCTGGTGACATGCATCTTCATCTTTGTCTTCTTCGTCTTCTTCTTCTTCATGTTTGTCTTCTTCTTTGTCTTCTTTTTCGTCCTCATCTTCGTCTTCATCTTCTTCTTCATCTTTGTCTTCATCTTCTTCGTCATCTTCTTTGTCTTCCTCTTCTTCTTCGTCTTCTTCTTCTTCTTCATCTTCATCTTCTTCTTCATCTTCTTCTTCATCTTCATCGTCTTCTTCTTCTTCTTCTTCTTCGTCTTCATCTTCGTCTTTTTCTTCTTTGTCTTCTTCTTCGTCTTCATTTTTGTCATCATCTTTGTCTTCATCTTCGTCTTTCTCTTCTTTGTCTTCTTCTTCATCTTCGTCTTCTTCGACTTCTTTGTCTTTGTGTCTTCTTCTTCCTTGTCTTTGTCTTCTTTGTCTTCTTCTTTCTCTTCATCTTTGTCTTCGTCTTCTTTATCTCTTTGTCTTCCTCTTCTTTGTCTTCATCTTCGTCTTCTTCTTTGCCCTCTTCTTCTTCTTCTCTGTCTTCTTCTTCGTTTTCTTCTTTGTCTTCGTCTTCGCCTTTTTCGTATTATTTGTATTTTAGTTTGTCTTCTTCTTTGTCTACGTCTTTTTCTTCTTCTAAGTCTTCTTCTTTGTCTTCTTCGTCTTCCTCGTCTTCTTCTTCGACTTCTTCGTCTTCTTCTTTGTGTTTGTCTTCTTCATCTTCTTCTTCATCTTCGTCTTCTTCTTCATCTTCTTCTTCGACTTCTTCTTCTTCTTTGTCTTTGTCTTCTTATTTGTCTTCATCTTCATTTTCTTCATCTTCTTCTTCGTCTTCTTTGTCTTCTTTCTCATCTTCGTATTCTTCTTTGTCTTCATCTTCATCTTGTTTGTCTTCTTTGTCTTATTCTTCGTCTTCTTCTTTGTGTTCCTCTTCTTCTTCGTCTTCTTATTTGTCTTCCACTTTTTCTTCGGATCGCAGTGGGAGCAGGGAAAGGTGATTATTGTTTTTTTTTTAATTTTATATAATGGGTACGGAAAGTATTCAGACCCCATTAAATTTTTCACTCTTTCTTTCATTGCAGCCATTTTGTAAGAACCAAAAAATTAATTTTTTTGGCTCATTAATGTACACTCTGCACACCATCTTGAAAGAAAAAAAAAACAGAACTGTAGATATTTTTGCAAATTTATTAAACAAGAAAAACTGAAATATCAAATGGTCTTAAAAGGGTTGTCTCGCTACAAGGATTGCTTTTATGTTAAAGATCTTACAAAAACAAGTCACTTTGCAATATATGTCCATTAACAGTGTCCTACCTATTCCTAGATATCTCCACGTGTATGGGCTGCATCAGCTCCTTAGGTCGCTATAGATACAGACCTGTTTGATCTCTCCTGACAAGGCTGCCAGCACTGGTTGCTATAGCTACAGACCTGGCTTTTACTGCAGCCTAGTAGAAGCCAGTAAACACGACCCTGAATTCAAAATGAAACCAAGAAAACAGTACTGAGGTATGATGAATCAATGTAGTGAGACAATACCTTTAAGTTTTCAGACTCTTTGCTCAGTATTGAGTAGAAGCACCGTTTTGAGCTATTACAGCCATGAGTCTTCTTGGGAATGATGAAAGAAGTTTTTCACAACTGGATTTGGGGATCTTTTTCCATTCTTTGTGGCAGATCATCTCCAGTTCCCTCATGTTGGATGGTGAAAGTTGGTGGACAGCCATTTTCAATTCTTTCCAGCTTTCCAGAGATGCTCAGTTGGGTTTAGATCAGGGCTCTTGCTGGGCCAGTCAAGAATGGTCACAGAATTGTTCTGAAGCCACTGCTTTGTTATTTTAGCTGTATATTTAGGGTAATTGTCTTGTTGGAAGAAAAATCTTCGTCCTAGTCTGAGGTCCAGAGCGCTCTGGAAGAGGTTTTTATCCAGAATATCTCTGTACTTGGCATCATTCATCTTTCCTTCAATTGCAACCAGTCGTCCTGTCCCTGCAGCTGAAAAACACCCCCATAGCAGGATGCTGCCAACACCATGTTTCACTGTTGGAATTGTATTGGGCAGGTGATGTGCAGTGCCTGGTTTTCTACCACTTACAATTATCACCAAAAAGTTCAATCTTCATCTCATTAGACCAGAGAATCTTATTTCCAATAGTCAGGCTTTCATATGTCTTGTCTTGCAGGAGAGGCTTTCCTCGACACACTCTAACATTAAGCCCTGATTGGTGGAGGACTGCAGTGATAGTTGACTTTGTGGAACTTTCTCCCATCTCCCTACTCCATCTCTGGAGCTCAGCCACAGTGACCTTGGGGTTCTTCCTTAACTCTCTCACCAAGGCTCTTCTGCCACGATTGCTTAGTTTGGCTGGACGGCCAGGTCACAGAAGACTTGTGGTTGGCCCAAACTTCTTCCATTTAAGGATTATGGAGGCCTCTGTGCTCTTAGGAACCTTGAGTGCTACAGAAATTCTTTTTTAACCTTGGCCAGATCTGTGCCTTGCCACAATTCTGTCTCTGAGCTCCTTGGGCAGTTTCTTAGACCTGATGATTCTCATGTGCTCTGATATGCACTGTGAGCTGTGAGATCTTATATAGACAGGTATGTGCCTTTCCTAATCAATTCCAATCAGTTTAATTAAACACAGGTGGACTCCAATAAAGGACTAGTAGCATCTCAAGGAGGATGAGAAGGAAATGGACAGTATGTGAGTTAAATATAAGTCTCATAGTAAAGGGTCTGAATACTTATGACCATTTGATATTTCATTTTTTGTTGCTTAATAAATTTGCGAAAATATCTACATTTCTGTTTTTTTTTTCTTAATGGAAAGATGGTGTGCAGAGTGTACATTAATGAGCAAAAAATGAACTTACCAAATGGCTGCAATGAAAGAGTGAAAACTTTCTGTACCCACTGAATATGCCCTATTACCTGCCTATCAATATACTGTGTGCCATGTTACCTGCCTTGCTGTATTCTGGGGCAATGTTACCTACCTAGCTGTATACTGGGAGCCATGTTACCTGCCTATCTATATACTGGGGGCCATGTTACTTGCATAGCTGTATACTGAGGGACATATTCCGGCCTAGCTATATTCTGGGGGACATGTTACCTGCCTAACTATACACTGGGGGTCATATTACCTTCCTAACTACAGTATATACTGGGGGCCCTATTACCTGCCTATCTATATACTGGGGGTCATGTTACCTGCCTATCTATATGCTGGGGACCATATTACCAGACTAGCTGTATACTGAGGGAAATATTAACTGCCCAGCTATATACTGGGGGACATATTACCTGCCTAGCTATATACTGGGGGCCATATTACCTTCTTAGATATACACTGGAGGCCCTATTACCTGCCTAGCTATATAATGGGTCCATATTAACTGCCAAGCAGTATACTGGGGTCCATATTACCTTCCTAGCTGTACACTGTGGGCCCTATTACCTTCCTAGCTGTATACTGTGGGCCCTTTTACCTGCCTAGCTGTACACTGGGGCCATATTACCAGCCTAGCAGTATATTGGGGGACATATTACCTGCCTCGCTGTATACTGGGGGCCATATTACCTGCCGATCTGTATACTGGGGGCCATATTATCTGCCTAGCTATATAATGGGTCCATATTAACTGCCAAGCAGTATACTGGGGTCCATATTACCTTCTTAGATATACACTGGAGGCCCTATTACCTGCCTAGCTATATAATGGGTCCATATTAACTGCCAAGCAGTATACTGGGGACGATATTACCTTTTTAGCTGTTTACTGTGGGCCCTATTACCTGCCTAGCTATATACAGTCAGGAAAAAAAAGTATTTAGTCAGCCACCAACTGTGCAAATTCTCCCACATAAAAAGATAAGAGAGGCCTGTAATTGTCATCATAGGTCAACCTCAAATATGCGAAATAAAATGAGAAATCAAATCCAGAAAATCACATTGTCTGATTTGGAAAGAATTTATTTGCAAATTATGGTGGAAAATAAATATTTGGTCAATAACAAAAGTTCATCTCCATACTTTGTTATATATCCTTTGTTGGCAATGACAAAACGTTTTCTGTAAGTCTTCACAAGGTTGGCACACACTGTTGCTGGTATTTTGGCTCATTCCTCCATGGAGATGGAGGCAGAGCTCTGGTCTGTGGACCGAGGTCTGAGGGCCAAATTTAACGTGCTCCTCAGAAATATCCCAGAACTTAATAGCACAGACTTTGGAGTCTGTAATATCATCTGACTACGTTTCTCTTCATCTCTTCACAGGTACGTCTTTTCTGGTGTACAGCAAATCCCAGCCAAACCACAGCATTATGGGCGACATGTATGAACGGGCTTTACGCCTGTTTTCTGGCGTACACTGCGCCTCCCAGCCCGAATCCCGCTGTCGGACGCAGCGTTCGCCACTTTCGGCTGTGGTCCGCATGAAGGGGCGGGCATTGGGCGGGCAGTGGGCGGGCAGTGGGCGCGGTGTAGGCGTTCCGGGGCGGGACGCGGCGCGCTCGTATAGTCCGAGGCATGTACCATCGCGGCTCGCCAAATCGCGGCGCTCGGCAGCTCCGACAAGCAGACCAGGTTTTTTTTGGTCTAAATCCTCCGGCAGAGGCGAAGTGAAGCAGGATCCGAACATGCGAGGAAGCGGATCGAAGATCGCGACAGAAGTCTCGGCGCTCCGCTCCGACAAGCAGACTTGGTCGAATGTTCGGCGGAGGCGAAGTGAAGCAATACGAACATGGAGAAGCAGATCGAGATCGCGACAGAAATTGCGCTCGTCGTGAGCAGGAGTTGAATAGGAAAAAATCGCCTTTATAAAGGCGGAAAACAGTGTCAGAAGAGAGCTGCACGTAAAAAATACACATAATAAAAAAAAACATCACTTTTCCAAACTCTAGAACGGCGCAATATCAACAAATATGATATTGCAAATTGCCGGGAAAGACAGTAATTCAAAATCTGAAACCTATTCTCATGGTCGTCAGAAACCGGCCAATCAGAATCGGAGCGACAGTGAACCATTAAAAGCTGATGGGGAAAAATTGACCAATCAAAATCCCCGGCGGGATAATTCAAAATACAGTAAAAATGCTGAAAAGAGCTGATTGGCTGAGCTAGCGGGGTCTCGGCTAGCTCAGCCAATCAGAATAGGAGCGACAAAGTCCCATTCTAGCTATGGAGAAGTGTAGACCAATCAGAATCCAGGGCGGGATAATTCAAAATACAGTAAAAAGACAGAAAAGAGCTTATAGGCTGAGCTAGCGGGGTCTCGGCTAGCTCAGCCAATCAGAATAGGAGCGACAAAGTCCCATTCTAGCCTATGGAGAAGTGTAGACCAATCAGAATCCAGGGCGGGATAATTCAAATACAGTAAAAAGACAGAAAGAGCTTATTGGCTGAGTAGCGGGGTCTCGGCTAGTTCTAGCCAATCAGAGCGTAAGCTACTTCTCCCATTATACTCTATGGGAGATGAGTGCACTCAAATCTCGGCGCTCAGGCCGCCGTGCGGCATGAAGTATTAATCAACAAATTATTTTTATACAGTGTTAAAACAGTCTCAGATAAAGACCAGAACACTTCTTTTAAAAATAAAGCAGTTAAAAACCCGAAAACAACGCGTTCGGCGCGAGACCGGCGGTTACATAGGGAATTGCCATGAGAGAATTGCCGGGAAGAAGTAATTCAAATTTGTAAAGCTATTCTATGGTCGGCATAAACCCCAATCAGAATAGGAGCGACAATGTCCCATTAGATCCTTATGGAGGGGGAATTGACCAATCAGAATAGGAGCGACAGTGGCCCATTCTGAACTTCTTGTTTTCCGCCTTTCTACTAACAACCCCCCCCTGCTATTTCTGTTTCTGTATGTGGTTCCACCATTTCTTTAGGCAGCAGGCCCGCTGTCTAGGGGTTTTATTGGATTCTGATCGGGACCTTCTCCCATATATCCAACCTTTGCCTCTTGTCCACTGCCCCTCAAGAATATCTCCAAAATCCGTCCTTTTTCCCCACTGTGGAAACGACTCAACCTCTCATTACTGCTCTTATTCTTTCTCATCTTGACTACTGCAACTCCTTGCTTATCGGTCTCGAAAGTGATTTTGTTTTATGTAATTTTTATTTTTAATGTTTCAGCTCTTTTCCTGAGAATGTAAAAGAACGCCATTATAAAGGCGATTTTGGATTTATACTCCGCTCTGACTGTGGAATGATTTCTCGCCGCTCAGCCTGTCTCGCATCGGAACAGATTGTCGGCGCAGTCCCGCACGGCGCCTAAGTCCCGCACTGCGCCCCACACACTGGCGAGGCGCGGCGGACTTTTTCCCGCATGTATGAGGGCACTTCCTAGGAACGGCGAATCTTCGGCGCAGCGCCGCACAGCGCCCATGTCCCGCACTGTGCCCCACGCACTGGCAAGGCGCGGCGGACTTTTCCCCGCATGTTATGATTGCACTACCCTCCCGGGGTACAAATCTCAAGCGAGCGCCCAATTCGCCTCATTCCCGCATGCGCCCGACACGCTGGCGAGGCGCGGCGGACTTTACATGATATGTATTTAGCGCGGCCCGGGCCCGACATAATCAGGGCAGTTCCGCCAGGAAATGGCGGAAAACGGCGCCTCGACCCCGGGGAGCTTCATACCTGTGGCCCTTTTTGTTAATTGTCTCTCCCCTATTTTTAAAGGGTTTCGTTTTTTTCTGGTAAAACAGCAAACCCCCACCCAAAACCCCACAGAAATTATATTTTAAAATTGTTTTCTGCCTAGTTTAAAGGGTTTGTCTTTTCCCTGGTGAACGCAAATCCCAGCCAAACCACGCATTTTTGTCAAATTTGTTCTGCCAAAGTTTAAATGGTAGTCTTTTCTGGTGAACGAAAAAACCCCACCCAAAAACCCGCTTTTATATGTCAAATTTGTCTTGCTAGTTTAAAAATAGTATGTTTTTTCTAGAAATTTTGGGCCCCCAAAAAACTCTGTTTTTAAAATAATTTCCTGTGTTTATTTTTTGTACCCTTTGAATCAACGATATTCCCTTTTGAAGTTGCTTTTGTTCCCAAGCTATTTGTGCTCCACCCATTTAGGGGAACACCTGAATCCCCTTAATGATCAATTTTAAAATCATCATAGTTGAGTAAAAATTTGGGCAAATGCCCCCCCCCCGGGTTTTGTGGCCCAAATGCCCGGGGGCCCAAAATTTTTCCACCCGTCCCCCAAAATTTTTAAAAAAGTGGAATTTTAAAAGTGGCAATGCCCCAGAAATATCCAGAACGCAGCCAAAGTGAGAATAAGGGGAGGGGGCTTCGCCTTTTTGTAA
Source organism: Phyllomedusa bahiana (assembly GCA_025379985.1). Classification (NCBI taxonomy): domain Eukaryota; kingdom Metazoa; phylum Chordata; class Amphibia; order Anura; family Hylidae; genus Phyllomedusa; species Phyllomedusa bahiana. Next base: position 10,590 of record JAODAL010048311.1, on the reverse strand, counting down.
GTAGATGCCCCTTTAGTCCCCATTACCCCTTTTAATTCCCCTTGTTTGCTTTTATTTATTCCCTTGCACCCCCATCTGCCCCTACCCCTTACCACCTGTCCTTCCCCCACAGAAAATTTTTTTTTTTACCCCAAATCCCCCACCCTTCCCCTTTTCCCCTAAACCTATTTTAACTCATCCCCCAGGGTTATTTTCCCCTTTCCCAAAACCCCCCCCAAACCCCCAACTCACATTTTTAACTGCACAAACGTCGCTAAAATTTCCCATCATAAAACCATCTGCTGTCCCCTTTTCTTTTTTCCTGCTTCTTGTGAAAGGGGGACATCTTCCCAAAACCCCGGCCCCCCCCTCCTTCCCCTGCTCTTCCCCCCCCTCTTCCCGCCTCCCATAAACAACCCTGCAAAACCTCCCTTTGCCTTTTCCCCCTTTTACTTTCTTTTCTCCCCCCTTTTAAAGGGTTGTGCCTTTTATGGAACCCCCCGATTCACTTACAAAAAACCCTAAATCCCTGTTTTCCCCCTTTTTTCTCTAACTCCCTAACCTGCGGGGCCCTCCGGGAAAAAATGGTAAGCCATTGACCCCCGCTTCCCTCCGCTCTCCCTATGGGGGCCCCTTTAAAACTTAAACCAAAAACCCCCGCCCTTTTGGAGAAAAAAGGCCCCCCGGGTGGAGGAGTGGGCCCTTTTCTTCTTTTCCCCTTGCATCTTCCCAGGTTCAACCCTTCCTGCACCCCCCCACTCATTTCCCCCTTTCCATTGAGCGTCCCCCCCCCCCAGACTTTTTTCGGCCTTTTTCCTTCAGTGCCCGCATTTGGGTCAAACAGACCCCCTGGCTCCCCCCCTCCCCAGTTTTCTGGTTTCATTTTTGCTCCCCCACTCCCCCCCAACCCCCTTTTTCTAAAAAATTTACCCACTCTCATAAATGGGGTGTTTTCAACTTCCCCTTTAAAAGACCCCTTGTTCATTTGCCCCCACAGTTTCTTTCATTTAACCTTTCTCTTGGCCTCTCACAGTTTACTAAACCCCCCAAACCCCCCAAGGAGGGGGAAACTCTGGGGGGATCTAGCCCTTTGTCTTTTTTCCCTTAATTTAAAAACCCTTTCCTAATTTCCTTTTATTTGTCTTGCCCAAAAAACCTTATCTCCTTCTTTATCATTTTTTTCCCTCAGCCTTTTCTGGCCCAAAACCTGCTCTTTCACACATTCCAAAATATCCCCCCTCCCATTAAAAATAAAGGAACTCCCCAGAACAATAAAGTCTTCAATCCCCCCAATCTCCCCCCCTTTTCAGCCCTGCCAAGGCTATAAAACGTTAAAAAATGAAACTTCACAACCCCCTCCGGGAATTTTGGCCCCAAACCTCAGTACCGCACCACCAGAGTCAGACGCCCCGAAGCCTTGGCCACGCCTGGGACTCCCCATTTTGCGCCCCTTTTTCCCCAAAGTTTTTCCCTGGAAAATGTGGAAAAAAGGTCGAAGTTTCCCTGCCGGGACTTTCCCCAAAATATAAATTAATGCTCGGACTTCCCACCCCTCCCCTTCCCATGGGCCCAAAACAAAAATAATTCCCCTCCCTATCTAAAAACTAACAAAAACCCCAAAACCCCCCTCTTTGAAAAATTTCCCCACCCCCCTAAAAAGGCCTAGAGCTCAGGCCCCAGCCAACTGACCTCTGTGTTTGAAGCCCGGGCCCCTTCACTTAAAAGAGACAAAGGGGAAAATTTTTCCAGCAAAAAAATATCTCAGCCCCCCAATTTAATACCCATCCCCCCCCTGCCCCGTCCCTCTAATTTCCCTCTCACCCCTTGACCCTGACGACAGAGGAAAAAAGGGGTGGTTTCCAGGCTTTTTTCTGTTGCTCCCCCCTACCACCTGCTCTACTGACCCTTTCCCACCCCCCCTTGCCCAAACTTATTTCAAGTTTGCCTCCCCTCCCCTTTTACTGCCTGTCTGAAAAACCCCCTCTTTCCCCAAATTGGGTTTTTTCCCAATATTTCCTTAAAAACACCCCTTCAAAACCCCCTTTTTACTAAAAAAGCCCTCTCGGGAAAACTTTCCTGGGGCTGTAATTTAACCCGCCCAAATTTTAAACCCTCCCCTTATTTTAAAACCCCGGGAAAACGCGGGGGGTTCTATTTCTCCCCTAACCCCCCATTAAATTCCTTACTAACTTCTTTTGACCTCGGCAACCCGGGTTTCAGCACCCTCCCCTCCAGGGAAAACTGCCTTTTTTAAAACGTCTAAAAGGACCCCCCCCCTAACAGCAAAATTCTTTGGGATATACCCTTTTGCTAAATCTCTTGGATCTCTCTCCCAGCGTTAAACCATTTGTTGATCAAAACCCTTCCCCTCGAAATGCCAGCGCCTTTGGCCTCCAGGAAACCACCGCTCTGCTTGGTTAAAAATATTTCCTGTTGATCAACCTTAAGTGTCTTTTTTTCTGGTTCTTTTCCCTCCCCCCCTTTGCTGTTGGAGTTCCTCAGGGGACCCGTTTTGGGTTTCCTTCCTCTTTTCATTTTTACACCCCCCCCCTTTGGGAAAAAACCCCAAAATCAGTAGATTTGGTTTCCCAAATTTCCCTTTCCCCTTTTGCTGATGACCCCCCAAAACTATAAAACCCTCCTCTTGTGACACACCCCAAAACCCCCTGTTTAAAAAAAACCCCCCAGTGATGTCGGGCCGTTTGTTCTGACATAAATTCCTCCCCCTTAACCCTAAAAAACTAAACCCTTAATTAAGATGAACTTCTTGCCCCCTTTTCCCCAAATTACAAAACCAACCCGAAACCCTGCTTTTTCCCTTGTTTTCTGTTGTGCCACCCCCCTTTTTCTCCTAGGAAAGCGGCCCCGCTGTCGGGGGGTTTTTATATTGGGTTTATGTACTAAACCTTCCCCCAATATACCAACCCTAAAAGAATTTCTCCGGGAATCTGTCCGTTTTTTAACCGGGGGAAACCAAACTCAAATCTCTTATGCTTTATTCTTTCCCTCGCCCCTTTGATTTAATGAAACCCCTTTGTTTCGGTTCCTCCCCTGAAACCCTTTTCCCTTCTTAAAATCTTTCCTAAATATGCAGCAGCCGGGCCCCTTGTTTTTCCCTTCTCCACCCCGCAATTTTGGAGCCTTCCCCTGTGCAGTAACGGCCCCTGGTTCCCCTTTCCAGTTCCCGGAAATACAGAAAAAAAACTCAGCACCCCCTCCCCCAAAAAAGGGCTCTCCACACCGTTTCCCCCCCCCCCTAATAACCCTCCCTATTCTCAGTCTACCCACCCAAACCCGCTCTCTCCCGTTTCCTCTGCTTGCTGATTGGGGTTTTAAAAACCCATCCCCCCAAAAATCCACAACCCCTTCTTTTTCAAGTTTTTCCCCAAGGTGGGGCCCCCCAAAATTTCTCGGGAATTTGTTGCCCCCGGGCGATAGGCACATTTACAACCCTCAAAATTTTTAAGGGGCCCGAAAATAAATTTCTCGGTCTAGTTCCCAAGACCCCCAAAAATGCTATCAACATTTTGTAAGGCCTCACTAGGCCCACAGGTATTATTTTTATATAGATGAAAAGGTCGGGGGGGCCAGGTTATCCATTTTTCAGTAAACCACCCCCTATTTTTTGAAACAAGGCTGGACCATTGAAAAACTTGGATTTTTCTTACTGAATGTTTCACCCTTTACACCCCTAATGGGATTTTTAAAGCTCCACGAGTGGGCCCCCCCCTTTCACCCCTTGTGTCTCATTTGGTATGTACTTTTAATTTTCTGTACTTTACCCTTGAATTTGTTAAGTGTGCGGAATATGTCGCCGAAAATTATAAATAAGTTTATTATTATTACTTTATTATTTTTTTTTTTGGGAGATCTCCCCCTAGAGAAAGTATTTTTTTTGGGGGGTTTTCGCGGGGGCAACACGGACTTTAAACTTCTTTTTTAAGGCTTTTATGGGGTGGGCCCTGGTCAGGCCATTCCCGGGCCCTTTGGGAAATTTTTTCCCCCCCGGAAGCCACTCCTTGGGTTTTCCCCCGGGGCGGTTTGTTTGGGTTTAAATGGTCAGGGAAAAAAGGGCCCAGCCACTTTTAATCTTCATTTCCCCTTTTTTTTGGGAGGGGAAGGGTTTGCCCCCTCACAATCTCACATACTTGGCCCCGGGCCGGGGACTGGCCGTGGGGGATTGGGGGAATCCCCGGGGGGGCCTCGAGCCGGACGGAAGTGCGCCGCTCCCGGGGCCCCGCCGATCCTTTGGGGGTGCCCCCCGGCCCCCGGGGGGGGTTCAAGCGGGCGCGGGGGGGAAAACACCCGGCCCGCTAGCGCTGGGCCCTCCGCTGACCGCCCTGGCAGGCCTAAGGCACTAGGCCTTAAGCCTGCCAGGCGCTGGCCCCTACTACTGACGTAGGCGGTGCGGTGACATCACCGCACTGCCTATGCATGGCCGCAGTATCCGACAGGGAGCGGCCGGGAGCAGGAGCTGAAGCTGGAGCGGGAACGGGAGCCGGAGCCAGGTAAGTGGCTGTTTTTTTTTTGTTTTTTTTAAACTATCTAAGGGGACCTTGGCTACATAAAGGGGGCCCTGACTACTAAAGGGGCCCTGGCTACTTAAGGGGCCTGACAATTAAGGGGGCCCTGACTACTAAAGGCGGCCCTGGACTACAAAAGGTGGCCTGACTACATAAAGGGAGCCTGGCACTACATAAAGGGGGCCCTGGCTACTAAAGGGGGCCCTGACTACTAAAGGGGCCCTGCTAAAAGGAGGCCCTGCTACTAAGGGGGCCTGACTAATAAAGGGGGCCCTGGCTACCGAAAGGGGGGCCCTGACTAACTAAGGGGGCCCTGACTACCTAAAGGGGCGCCCTGGCTACCTAAAGGGGGACCCTGGCTACTTAAGGGGGGCCCTGGCCACCTAAAGGGGGCCCTGACTACTAAAGGGGGCCCTGGCTTCATAAAGGGGGGCCCTGGCTAACTAAAGGGGGCCATGACTAACAAAGGGGGCCCTGACTAACAAAGGGGGCCCTGGCTTCATAAAGGGGGCCCTGGCTACCTAAATACTAAAGGGGGCCCTGACTACCTACACACTAGCTAAAGGGGGACCCTGACTTCCTGCACACTAGCTAAAGGGGGGGGGGGCTGACTTCCTGCACACTAGCTAAAGGAGGCCCCTAACTGACTGTATACTACCTTAAGGAGGCCTTAACTGCCTGTATACTACCTAAAGGAGACCCCTAACTGCCTGTATACTACCTAAAGGAGACCCCTAACTGCCTGTATACTACCTAAAGGAGGCCTTAACTGCCTGTATACTACCTAAAGGAGACCCCTAACTGCCTGTATACTACCTAAAGGAGACCCCTAACTGCCTGTGTACTACCTAAAGGAGGCCTTTACTGCCTGTATACTACCTAAAGGAGACCCCTAACTGCCTGTATACTACTTCAAGGGAGGCCCTAACTGCCTGTATACTACATAAAGGGGGTCCCTAACTGCTTGAAGCCTATATAAAGGGGACCCTAACTACCTACAGCTTACCTAACTGGGGGAAACCACCTACCTACAGCCTAACTAATTAGGATTCACCAACACCAACCTACAGTCTACGTAACTGGGGTCCACCAACCTAACTGTAGATGATCTACTTTCCTAACTGGGGCCTGCTTATCTACCTGGGGGCTGTTTACCTACCCACCTGTGGCTAGGTACCCACCAGCCTACCTGGGGCTGGCCTACCAACTTATCCAGCCGGGGTCTAGTTACCTAAATAGGGCCTATCTAGTTACCTGGGGCCTTGCCTATTTTCCTACCTACCTCGCGTCTTGCCTACCTACCTGGTAATATAATTGAGAGGGCAGCAGCCCATCGTGGTAGCATTATCTCCAGGGGGTTAGTTCTCTCCCCACCTTCCAACCCCTTAGGATACTAGGCCTCTAAGTTATGGCTTGTACCCGCTCTCCCACCCCTGGGCAGTTTGTACAGAGGTGGGAATTGGTAAAGAGATGCTGGAAATTGAGGATTCTAAGATATTTGTGTGTAAATTCTGCAGGGATGAGTGGTGGAAGGGACAAGGCATCATGGCGGTGTGGAACGGATGGAGAAGAAAGGGAATAAGAACGACTCATGAGAGAAGAGAATGACTCATCAGATAAGACGTCTCCTGTGAGTCCCTGATTTCAGGGGTAATTTTACTTCTATATTGGATCAGTGTTGTATTCACTGTAATTTGATGTGACCTGAGCTGATGTGGTCTCCATATGGCGGTGGTGTAGGTTATACCTGAGCTGGTGTCTGACCTCTATGTGCTGTCTATATGGCAGTGTTGTAGGTTATACCTGAGCTGGTGTCTGCCCTCTATGTGGTCTCTATAGGTCAGTGTTGTAGGTTAGACCTGATCTGGTGTCTGACACTTATGTGGTCTCTATATGGCGTGTTGTAGGTTATACCTGAGCTGGTTCTGACCTCTATGTGGCTCTCTATGGTGTGTTGTAGGTTATACCTGAGCTGGTATCTGACCTCTATGTGGTCTCTATATGGCGTGTTGTAGGTTATATGAGCTGGTGTACTGCGCACTCATGTGCCCTTTGGGAAACATGAGCAGTGTGTAGGATTATACACTTACTACTTTTCTTGCTGGATTATTAAGTGGCTATCATTACAGAAACGTGGAGATTTGTATGGTACTATATACACTTAGCCTGTGTCTTGATTCATCATGTGTACTCCTATGTGGTGGTATAAACAGGTTATACACTGATATGCGTAAGGGATGTCCTGAGCCAATACTTGTGGCCCTAACCCCCATGACAGATGGCCCCCCTTGTAGGTTATACCTGAGCGGTTGTCTGTCTTGTGGTCTTATAGGGGGTGTTGTAGGTTTCCCTGGGGGTTTTGTTTGACCTCTATGTGGGTTCTATATGGGGTGTTGTGGGTTATCCCTGATGGTTCGACCCTATGGGTCTTAATGGCGGTGTTGAGGTTATATTGGATTGTTTTGTGGCAGCGTGCATGTGCCCCTTTTTGTAAGAGTGAGGGAACACCTGACCCTTGTGGAGTTACACTTTTTCTTTCTTGTGGTGTTTATTTTAGAAAGGTGGAGGGGGTGCAATTTTTTGGGGGGGGGGGGGTTTGGGGGGAAAAGGGGGGTGGGGGGGGGGGTTTATTGTTTGGGGGTGGAGGGGGATATTGTATGTGGGTGGAGGGGGATATTGTATGTGGGGGGGGGGGGATATGGATGGAGTACTTACCCCTGTGTCTTATTTTTTTGTGACAAATTGTGGACTCACGTATTGTAACTACCAATACAGTTCGTTTTGCACACTGTATTATGTGGTAAAAATGGGCGCATTTTGTTCGAGGGGCCCCGTAGATCAACCCCCCTGTGGGCCCCGCCCCCCCAGTCCGATATGCAGGGCCCTTTCATTCTTTCGGTACATGGATCAGTTGTCCTGATCCCTTTGCAGAGAAACATTGCCAAAACATGATATTGCCACTCCCATGCTTCACAGTAGGTATGATGAGTTGTGTTTCTACCAAACAGTTCTACTTTGGTTTCATCTGACCATTAGACATTTCACAATTTCACTTTTTTTTTGCAGATTTTAAATATTCTATCCATTATTCACAAGAACAAAGTAGATGTGATCAGGAAAACGCAACTTCATATTGATACCCCAGATGCTGACGTTTTCAGAGATATCCCATATGTGGCCCTAGTGCACTATTTGGCTCAACCACACACCCCAGAATAGGAGGAGCACCTACCAGACTCTGGGGTCTTATTTTCATTATGATTTTTTTAGGCGCCATTTCAGGTTTGCAGACGCCCTAAGGTGCTAAAACTTAATAAACTCCCCTAAAAAGACCCCAAATTGGAATCTACACCCCTTAAGGAATATATCCAGGGGTGCATTGAGTATATCGACCCCCACAGGTGTTTCACAAATTTTTTTAGCATTAGGCTGGGAAAATGAAAAAATAGTTTTTTCCAACAAACTGCGGTTTTAGCTGAATTTTTTTTTATTTTTACAAGAAATTATGGAAAAAAAGCACCCCAAATTTTGTTATGCAATTTCCTCCAAGTTCGTTAATACCCTACATGTGGGTGTAAACTGCTGTTTGGGCGCTTGACAGGGCGTATAAGGGAGGGAGCGCTATTGGGCTTTTGGAACGCAGATTTTGGGGGGGTCATGTCGCATTTGCAAAGCCCGCAAAGTACCACAACAGGTTAAATCTTCCAGAATTCGCCCCATTTTGGATTTAACACCCCTCATGGATCTCATCTAGTGGTGTACTATGCATTTTGGGTGCACAGGTACTCCATCATTTTTTTTTAGTATTGGGCCCTGAAAATGGGGGGGGAGGGGGGGATACACAGTTCCGCCATTGTTTTTTGGGCTTCATTTTTATAGTGTTCGCCTTATGGGATAAATAACAGGCTAACTTCACTATGGGGGTCAGTACAATTGTAATGATATAAATTTTATATCGTTTTTAAGGTTTTATTACTTTTACAAAATAAAAATAGGTCTATTAAAAATTGCATTTTTATGTTGTCCTATTCTGACAATCATAACTTTTTCATTACTCTGTATACAGAGCTGATTATGAGCATGTTTTTTTGTTGCATGAGTTGACATTTTTATTAGTACCATTTTAGGGTGCATATGACGCTATCATCACTTTTTATTAAGGTTTTTGCGAGGCATTTTTAACAAAATACAGCATTCCTGGTAGTGTTTTTATTTTTTACAGTGGTCACTTTGTGGTATAAATGACATGCTTGCTTTACTCAGCAGGTCGAAGAGATTACAGTGATACCCAATTTGTATAGTTTTATTTATGTTGAAGCACTTGAAAAAAAAGAAGTGTTTTTATTGTGTAAAACAATATTTATGCATCGCTATCTTCTGAGAGCCATAACTTTTTTATTTTTCTGTATACAGTGACTTTCTTTTTGCGGGATGAATTGACATTTTAATTTGTACAAATTTGGCATTTATATGAATTTTTAATCGCTTTATATTCCATTTTATGTGCTGCGGGACGAACAAAAATCGCAATTTTTTTTTTTCTTTTAACAGCATTAACCGTACGGGTTAATTAATATGATAAATTTATCGGACAGGTATTTACGCAGGTGGCGATACCAAATATGGGTACTTTATTTATTTTTGATCTTTTTTTCTGGCGATTGGCGTTTGTAAAGGGGAAAAGGGCGGTGTTAGTGTTTTTATTATTATTCTTGTTTGTGTTTTACTTTTTTCACTTTATTTTACATTTTTACACTTGTTTAAACTTTTGTTTTACTTTTCCCCATAGGGGATTTGTGACAGCAATCTTCAGATTGCTGTTACAAGGCAGGCCAGTACACAGGATTGCTGCTGTGTACTGGTCACCATGACAACTGTCAGTCACCTTACCCACAATGCATTGTGGGCATGATGATGTCATAGACGGCCATGGGAAGTGACTTTCACTTCTCAGGGTCGTCTGGTAAGCGATCGCTGCCGCACTGTGGTGCAACAGCACCCCAGGAGTAGGCAGGAGGGGCTCACTCATCCTACCTGCAACTTAGCTCCGACGATCTTAATTGATCGTCGGAGTTAACGGGTTAAATATTCGCGACGGGAGATCACTCCGGCTGTGGGTGATGCGGCATGAGGCTAGCGGTAATATACCACTGTTCCCATGTTGCGATCGTGCGGGGCTTGTTTGTAAGCCCGCACGATCACCAGGACATATGCATACATCCACTTGCAGGAATCCACTTCCCGCTAGGACGTATGCATATGTCCCATGTCAGGAAGGGGTTAAGCAGGGGGAGAGATCTTGCATGGAGCCCCAGATCGAAGCAGATTATCAGTGGTCTTAGATGTCTTGCATTTTCTAATTATTGCTACCACAGTTGATTTCTTCACACCAAGCTGCTCGCCTATTGCAGATTCAGTCTTCCCAGCCTGGTGCAGGGCTACAATTTTGTTTCTGGAGTCCTTCGATAGCTCTTTTGTCTTCACCATAGTGGAGTTTGGAGTGTGAATGTTTGAGGTTGTGGACAGGTGTCTTTTATACTGATAACAAATTCAAACATGTGCCATTACTTCTGGTAATGAGTGGTGGACAGAGGAGCCTCTTAAAGAAGTTACAGGTCTGTGAGAGCCAGAAATCTTGTCTGTTTGTAGGTGACCAAATGCTTATTTTCCACCATGATTTGCAAATAATTTCTTTCCAAATCATGTGATTTTCTGGATTTCTTTTCTCATTTTGGGCGACATGTATGAATCTCGCCGGGTCGGAGCGCGCCGTTTCGCCCGATTTCTAGTTGAAATCTGCGCCTGATTTATGTCAGGGCCGGGGCGAGCTCATACATACTATGTAAAGTCCGCCACGCCTCGCCAGTGTGTTAGGCGCAGTGCGGTACTTTGGCGCAGTGCGGGGCTGCGCCAAAGATTCGGCGCCGGAGGTAGTGCGGTCATCCATGTGGGGAAAAGTCCGCCGTGCCTCGCCATTATTTGAGGCGCAGTGCGGGACCGAGGCGCAGTGCGGCACTGCGCCTAAGATTCGCCGTCCGAGGAGGTGCGCTCGTACATGCGGGGAAAAGTTCCGGGCCCGGGGGGGGGG